>VXBB01006180.1:0-16368 GCA_013399915.1 Illadopsis cleaveri
GGGGGTGTGGGGGACGGGGACCTTTCTGTTATTATTATTCTAATATATTCTGGGGGCTTGTGGTTCCTGCAGCCAGGCGGAAGTGAACCCGCTTTCGCCCCCCGCCTCCTTCCGCGATGCTCCGGGGCTGGATGCGGGCGGCCCCAGCAGCCCGGGGTCCGGGCCCGGGGCCCCGCTGCCCGCAGCTCCCCGGACGGGCTGGGGAGGCGGTGCCGTCCCCGAGAGGCAGAGGTTACTTGGGAGGCGAAAAGGAGAGAATGATTTTCTCCACCCCAGCGAAGGGCGGGCTGCCCGGTGCCCGCCCGGCCCTGGAGCCCGCTGAAGGCAGCGGTGCCCTCAGTGACGCGCGGTCACAGCGCCAGAGGAAAGGCTTTAAAATGCAGTGAAATATCGAGGTGTCCGCCGGCTCCTTAGTGACATCCCGTGGTGCGGGGACATACTGCCGGTGGCCGGCTGAGCACGGGCTCCGTCCCCAGCCCGAAGCAGCGCCGGGGGGTTCCTGCAGGGGCCCAAATCGGCATCAGTGCCTTTGGTTTTAAACCGGCCTTGTGCCGCCTGCTGCTGCACAGCTGCTCTCGGGCACTGCGGGGATTTGTGCATTACAAACGTGTCGCATCTTCCACAGAACTCCAGAGAGCACCGAGGGCTCCGAGCTGAGCTGTGCCGCTGGCCTCCTGCCTAGGCTGAGGGGCAGAGTGAGACACCGAGCGAGCATCCATCTGACTAAGGGAAATGGTAATTTCTGAATTTAGCATGTGCCATCATGTTGAATCAGACTTGCAGAACATCTCCCCTAGCCAAGAGGCACAATAGAGATGAGATGGTGAAACTGTCCCTCCCTAAGCCTTAGGTACTCTAGAGAACTCTCCTATCCACCTTCCCTGTCACACAGCACAGTGGGATGCTCTGATGCCCTGTGGCAGAAAAGACAAAAGACAGTGAAAAAGACCTGAACTCAGGGACCAAAGCACCACAACCTGTCCATAGACAGGAGGAAAGCATGAAGTTGGTGCTTAGGCACAGCTGAGCTGAATGGATTCCAGCTTACAGGATGCTATTAGTAATGAGAACGTGGTGGCATCAACCTCCAAATGTCTCCAGAGCCCCTGGCAAGCTTGGTAAGATCCAGGCCACCAAATCTGAGTTTACAAAGCTCACATTGCCCAGACCAGAAAGATTAAGGCTAGCCTGGGCAGGCCTGAGCACATATAAACTGAAACTCCTGCTAATTGTTCTGTGGCATATGGGTGCAGGGTTGTGTGGGTGTAGATGGGTTGTAAAAGGTCCTAAACTCTGCTCCAGGAGTAACTCACATCAGATGCTCACATGCTCACAAGAAATGACTGGGACACTTTACTCACATCTCTGTTGTCCCCAGAAGCCAACTGCTCTCAACATCACAGTGGAACTTAAACTCTGTAAAATTCTGTCTTGTGGGAACAGTGAAATGGTCAATGAAGATGGTATCTCTTAGGTCTTGTTTAGGACCTGCCATTCTGGACTGTGCAGGTTCACCTCTGTGCTCAGTTTTGTGTTATACATTTCCTTCACATCCCAACAGCAGCAGAGTTTCTTAGTCAGCTGCTGCATCTGTCTCACAGCCTTAGGGTGTCTGTGTCCTCCACATTTGCCAGTGGATGGCTGAACAACACTGTCAGCAGAAATTCCCTCTTCCAGGTGGGACTGGCCAGAAGATTGCACCTCATCCTAAGGAGTGCACGCCTGGACACACTGGTGCATAAATTGCGTCTTGCAGCTTCATTTCTCTGTGCTTTGAAATAAACCACAGCAGGTGTAAAATACAGCAGATGTCTTCATAGCAAAGGAGAGCAGTGTGATGCTTTCCTCACCCTAGATTCTTACTAAGTGCAGACTTTGGTCTTCTTTTCTGATATTCAAAGCCTTTCATAATCTTCCATAGCCAGTTCCTGCTGGAGCACTGCCACCATTGACCAAGGGGTGAGAAAACACTGTGGGAGTTTCACATTTCCCAGGCAGTATTTCTGCACTGTGGAACTTAGTTTGCCTCACAGCGATAGAAATAACCCAGATCTGAATGCAGTCAGAGGCAAATGCAAAACTTCTCTCCTGAGCTTCATTTCTTCACACACAATCATGCAAAGGAGGCTAGTAGCCAGCCCAACAAATACAATCCCTGTAGTCTAATCAAGCTATTCCTCTTAGGAGCTAGATAGAAAGGGGAAGGAAAGGCTTTTTTCTGTTTTAAAATACTTGGGAGACACACAAGTCCTACAGAGATGGGAACCATCTAAATACATATAAAGACATAGTGAGATAAATTAACCCATCTGTTGTAATCTAGTAGTTAAATAAAACCAAATTTAAAAAATCAACAGTTTCATGAAGTCACTAAAGCACTATTAATGTTCTCAAGTTTTTAAAATTCTTCTCCAAAGTGTATGAATGTAGGAAATCAACCATCTCCTGTCACATTCCTGAACTGCATGCAAAGGAGCATGGCTGTGCATGAAGCTGATGCAAACAAATCCATGGTGTCATTATTAAAGCAAATTGCCACTAACAATCTAACACAGACTGTTACGAATTGCTCCTCCCACCCCAAAACACATTGCTGATTTCCATGATATGTCAGCACACACATCCATCACTAACTATCCTTCCATCCCAGGGATCTCAAAGCACCTCACAGATGGTGCTTAAATGAAGGCCTAAACCACCTTCATTCTTTTTCCACTGTGAGCACAGAGATGTGCTCATCATCCAACAGGAAGTATTAAAATGACTGGAAAGATGAAAGTGTCCTATCTGCACATATGCCTTGCTCTTCCAACTAGATAGCACTTCCAGCACATCTGCTTGTAATTAGAGAGAGTTGTTCCCTGGAAGGCTGCCCTGAGCCATCCACTGACAGCTTTACAGGCAAATCAGGGCACAGGAGCAGTGTTTTGAACATCCCAATGGATGATGCCATTCAGTTCTGTGTCTGAAGAGCCACACAGCAGCTCTAGAGCAGCACTCAATGCACTGTGAATTCACACAAGCTTCTGTTGGTTTCCAATGCTCATCTTTTGGTACAGCCAGGTGACAGATATGGGATACAGTCAAAGGTTTTCATGCATCAGGGAATCCTACAAAAGATACTGGAAGAGAACATCAGCACCCAGTGTATCAGCCACCATCTCACAGGCATGCTGTGAGTGCTCTGAGACCTCCCAGCAAAGCAGGCTCATCTGGGAAGTGGGAAAACAAATGTGCACTGGCCAGAGAGCTGTAGAAGGCCAGTGAAGTATCCTTAGAAGTGTTTTCCAATAAATGTTCAGGCAGATTGAGCTCCCTCTTTCCCCTTTTTTCTTCAATCCATGCACACACCCCATCTCAGTGTGATTTATGCTGTCATCTTTCCCTGGGTAAACCTCCGCGCCCAGACTACAAGCTGAGAGCAGGAGTGAGGAACAGGCAGCACTGGAGATTTGACAGTTCAGCCCTGAAAAATGTCTCCAATTAAACTACAGAGATACCCACAGACCTCAAGAGGCTACCAAAACACACATCCAACAACACTGTGCATTAAAAAGGCACCAGCTGTGCTACTCACTGTGTTTGGTCACTCTCTTACTGGGAGAGAAGTGAAAGTAGCCAATAATCAGTCCCACAGCCTCAGTGTGAGGGTTTGTGTAGAGCATCACATGGAATATTAGGCTGCATGTGGCCATGGACATCAGGAATGTCAGAACAAAAGAGAGAGTTGGCCAGACCTGGTCACTTCTTGAGATCATGTCTGGGTTAGCTCTGTAACATCCTCTTCTATGTCCCTGCTCTTGTTTGAGTTTTTCTTCTAGAACTCAGTAACTGATGTCTCACTGTTAATATCAGTAATACTGTCAGTGTCTATAAAAAGTAAATATTTCAACTGATAAATGCTCCAATATGAACAAACCATGTGCTGTTAATAAAATGCAGATGAATTCCCAAAGGAAATGAATGGTCTTAAAACCCACAAATTTGAGATAAAAATCCATTCTGCTGCATTTCAAGTAATTACAAGAGAAAAACGATGAAGACTGTTTCTTCTCAAAACTTGGCAATTTTTATATCATGCTACTATATTCTTATTGAAAAATGGTGGGTTTTTCACTACCACATTTTTTACTTTGGCCAGTGCTGCAGCCAAACATCTGCTTGTTAATTTAGCAGAGTGAGTTAATGGTTAGTAACCCAGGAGTTTCCAGAGAAGATCCCCACAGATATTTCCTAAGGAAAATTTTCTTTAAAGCTTTGTAAGGATGCAAAGGAGGGGAGAAGACTGAAGAAACAGAAAGATCCAGACAAAACATCCATATGATTGTTTGGATAAGTTGGGCTCTTCTCCTAAAAAGCCTCAGTGGAGGATTTGGGACAAGTTTTCAGCTGAAGGCAAGCAAAAGCTCAGTGTGCAACTTTCACTCTGAACTCATTTTTTTTAAGTGATACTGAGTTTCTTGCAGGCAAACTCCACAGCTCTGGAGACTGAATCCTCAGACTATCCACAGACCATGGCTACCACAGAGCAAAAGGAGCAAGTTTCTCCAGAGCAGTGCCTGAAGCCCAGGAATGCCTTCTCCCAAAGGCAGTGAGGAAGCCTGGGTGCCAAGAAGGAAAATTACATGGTTTTCTCTGCCTGTGACATACCTGCCCAAATGCACACCAGCTTTTTTTCATCTGCACTAGGGAGTGAAGGTGTTATTTTCTTACAGCATAAGGGTGTCACACGGTGAATTCAGGACCATTGGTGTAAAAGTGAGGCACTCAGAGGGGTACAAATTATGTTGGGATCAAGTTCTGTACTTTTCATCCTGTTCTGGAAATAAACACCCTCTGAGTAGTGCTGGCTTTCTTTTTCCAGACTCCAGAGTTAATGTACAATTTCAGGAGATTACCCAAGGCTTTGCACACCCTGTGCTGCTATTAATTGCCAGCAAGAGACATTCACTACAATGTACACAGCACGATGAACAAGTAGTTGTGCAGCTATTTCCTAAGCAATACTTCCTCACCACCACTAAGGGACAGTGTTCCCTACATTTCCACTAAAAAGAATGCAAGTTCAATTTTAATTAGCAATAGTTAATGTCTCCGTTTAGTGTTTGAAGTGTTTTACATTCTGTTAGGTTTGTTTAGTAAGTTAGTTCTCCACACTGCAGTGAATTGCAAGCCCATTTAATGTACTTTCACTACCATTGATACACTGAAAAATAAAACAAAGTGTATTTAGAGAATGTAATTCCTCCAATGAGCTCCTAAGCCTAAGAGGATAGCTAGTCTAAAATAAATTATTAACATTAAGGTGTCAATCAAAAGCTTTGCAAAACACATCCACTTTTGCACTTTTTTTTTTTTCCAAATACATAATTTGTGTCTGTGAAAATCTCCTAAACTGTCCTCATCTGTGTTGGTAATGCAAATATTGGAAAATCTGCAACATTATGCTCTTTGATAGGTACTGCTTCCTATTCCTTTTATACCAGAGACACCTCTGCCACTGGCTTCACTCAGAGTGAAGATAATGTCCGCTGTATTCAAAGGCAAAACTTCACTAGCAGTCCCATTTCTCCAGGCGTATTTTCCAAAACACAAATTTGGAAAGCAGTTTAATCAGACTGAAAGCCTCTGCTACATAATCTTCACTCAATCTGTGTTCCTGAAAAATACTCTGAGAGTCCCACTCTCACCAGAAAGTAATTAAAATACAGTAAGGCTGTGGCTTATTTACAAAGGCCAAGTTTTTACAGGACAATATAGCAGAGGCACGTGGTTATCCTTGTTTTCACACTCACACAAATAAGAGATGTCCATGAAGTAGTTGTTACAGTGATAACAAATGACTGAACCAAGCCCAGTGCTGTATGATTTCAAGACCACGTTCCAGCACCTTTTTTGGTGTCTCAAACATTTGAAGACATTCAGATTTGTGGGTTACGAGATCAACAGCTCTACACTCAAGCTGATAGTGTAGTGAGAGAAAGCACAAAGCACATCATATCCAATTAATAAAGAGCAATTAAAAGAAAAATCACAAGCCCCATGAACAGAAGGCTTCCTGGATTATGTGCTCTTCTGAATAGTACATCTAACCTTATCTGTGCAGATAATCCAGTGCAATTAGCCTCCACTGCTTCTAGCAGGCAACAGTGGCATAGCCAAGAAATAGATATTTTTAGTACCCACCTTCTAACCCTGCCCTGTAATTAACTGCAGAGCCCCACAGATTTCTGCCTGATTAGCTGTTCAGCTAATGAGAGGGTCCAGGCTCAGCTACCATGAACCTTGAATTACCTGCCATTCACAGCCCACTCAATGTGACCCCCAGAGCAAAGCACAGGTGCAGAGCTGTGCTGCAAAAGGGACACAAAGAGGAACAGGGGCCCCCATGCAAAGTGTGCACAGCTCCTGAGACTCCAGTCACACATATTGAATGTTTTGCATGGTTACACACATGGGAGCAAAACCTGGGAATTCCTGTATGGTCATTACCCAACATATAAAATGTTTGGCTTTTAGTTAAGATCTACCATATCAATGTCACCAAACGAGTCTGAAATTACAAGAGCAGAAGCTGATCTGATTGTAAAAAAGCTCAGCTATTCAATTGAAGGCCAATGCTTGGTCATAACCAGAGAAAAGTTGAGGTCAGGAGTCCAAGTTCAGGAGTGGAGAGAATAAGAAGCTGAAGGAAACATTATATCCTCCAATAATCCTTGCAGGAGATATGATTTCAGCATGAAAGGATGCAGTCCAGCTTTCAAGTCTCCAAGCAAAAATCATTCTACTATAACTCTGCTGTGAGATAAAAGCAGGCATGTGATCTAGTAATACTGGCCTTTCCCTGGTGTTTTTATTGGTGCTGCCCTCCATATTAAAGAAAACAAACACTCTGCTTTTAATTTTAAAGACGACTCAAACAGGTCTGCTTTAGAGGGCTTTTCTGTTTTAATCCATGCCTTGTAATATAGTTAGCCTTGTGTAAGTTTGGAAGGTGGCCTGTTAAAATAAAAGAAAGCAGAAGATTGGCTTTTAAAAAAAACTTTTATCCAGCTTTTGGAGGCTTTGGTTTGAGTGTTACATTTTTTCAGTATCAGCTTCTTCTCCTTTCACTTTTAAAGGATCATGGTAGAAGAATAAATAAGGTTCTCACCTCATATGTGGTTCTCCCATTTCTTAACTGAGGAAGGAGGAGATTTGAGTCCTCCTGAGCTCTGAAATACCCAAAGCTAAGTGAGTAATCGCTGATGTTAATGAGTTCAAGTAAATTGAACTGGTGCTTTCCTGACTGCTTTCTCCAGCCTTGAATTTGGCCTGCAAAATGTCTCATGACCAATCAGTGGTATAATGTATCTCTGGATGCACACAATAGGTGGAACTCTTTGAGGATAGAATCAGGATGGAATTCTCCCCTCACAAAGCCTGAACACACACATATGTCACTTTTGTTACTGATATAATTCTGCCAAGAGTTTAAGTTGTTGAATGTTATTGAACAGAAAACCAGGAAGCCTCGTTAAGAATTATGGATGACAGTGTCAATACAAGAAAAGAAAAGGTGTATTTGCTGAAACAGAAATTAGAAATATCTTCATTTCTCTTTTTGATGTATGTTTGTCAGCTGCTGGTAACAATGGATATCACAATTTATATCAACGATGGATGAGCTGGAGCACAAGACAGGATGCTGTTGTCCCCATCATTTCTGTGACCAAAGTAGGTCACACATAACTTTGTAACATTAGGGACATCCAGACTCCAGTTTTCCACAACGGAGTCCTCATTACTGTGTGAGGACAGAATTTAACACATGACAACAATCTGGGGAGAAGACAATGAATTAAAAGTGAAAACACTGAGGAAACCTTCTTCTTCAGCCAGAGTGCCACAGCTGCTGCCCAAACCATCTCCTCCTACAGGAGGGAGACAGTGGCCTTGGTAGTTAGCCAGACATCCAAACCTTCCTGGGGCACTCCTCCTCCTGAGAGGCACAGGCAGATCAGAACAGGCTGTCCAAACACAGCAGCCTCCTCTCCCTTGCTGGGTTATTTTCCTTCTCCCTAGGGGAGCTCCAGCCAGGGGAAACTCTATAACAGAGGTGCCTTGGTTTCCTCCCTGTTTTTATAGCAAGAACAAGCTACAAAGGCACCCTTTTGATAATGTCCAGTTCTTCAAAGTCAAGTTCCCTGCAGAACTGAAACACACGAAACTTCAGTTCTGCTTTCACTGCAGTTTTATCCAGCTACTGTATTTCTAACACAGCTGGAACACCAGTACCCCCATTTGAAATGTACAGATGTCAAATAGCAAAAGACACCTTATGACTCCAGACCCTCTGCTCATTCCAAGGAAATGCCAAGATCCTCATTCTCACATCAAATAATGCATGTTCAACAAGCCAGAGATGCAACATCAGTGGTGACTCGAGACCCAGTCTGGGCTTTCCACCTCTAGGACAGACCCAAAGGAATAAAGTTCTCACCTCCTGGGACTTGGGCTCCGAGCAGCTGAACCCCTGCTCACTGCAGTTCAGATGCCAGGCCTGAAGGTACTTACAGAGAAATTGTATTGGCATTAAAACCATCAAAATTGGATTATATTTGGACACATGCTGGCAAAGTATTTGCAATGGATTCAGAATAGCTGGAAATTGGCCACATCCACATAATATTCCTAAAGTTGGATAAAATTTAACAGCAGTAAATTAGGAGACTTTGCCAACTCCAAAGCACTACCTCAAACTTGGGCCAAAACGATGCACAGGAACCCAAATGCTCTGGAGGGATTTTTCCCTTCTGCCAAAAACTGTTGATCAGATAAGAGCTGGGCTCTGGACCACAGGGATAGGGATGCTGTTTCTGAAGGAGGCTGGGCTTTGGAAAAGAGCCTTTTTGGCAAAAACTAAGGAAGTTACAATCAAAACCCTAAAATATTTGCAGAGCTCTGTGTAGAGGGCAAAGGACTGTGGCTGCTGAGGCATCTAGAAGTGTCAGGGAAGAGCCCTCCAGAGCAGGAATGCACTCCTTAGCCACCACTCTTGTGTCTCTCCCTGATGAGTCTACAAAGGAAAACGGAAAACTGAAGTGTTACAGTACATAGAAACATTCCTCTCATAAAGATGTTTGGAGCACAGTGAGAGGTGGGAGGGAGAGGAGAAGACAGAAAGAACAAAAAAGTGTTAAAGGGGTGAGACATGCTGCTCGTACCTCTGTCTTTTGTAACGTCTCAGCCCTAGCGCCTGTTGATCTGAGCTGTGAAATGTGGATTTACATCCCGGAGCTGGAGGCTGCTCACAGACAGCACGAACACCGTGCCCTGCCTGCCCCTGGCACCCCTCAAACCTCTCTGTACCCACCCCGGAGAACCCTTCCCTCCACCTCAGAGCGATTTTTAAAAGATTCTCCTCATCTCTTAGAAGTGAACGGGGGGAGGATCTGTCTGATTGTATCTGTGACCCTGGCAACTCTTCACAAGCAGAGACAGCTGAGTCACTAATATTTAGAAAAATAACATAATTGACTGTATTCAGGCCTGTGGAGGACCCCTGCTGGGTATTCACAGTTAAGCATTAGCAACTCGGTCATTCCTGGCAGCCTTTGTGAAGGGTTGCCAGGCCTGGAGATTCAATTAGATGACCTCCGACAAACTGATTTCCACTGCAAATATCTTTTAAAAAATACATTAAATCCCCAGTAAATACAGTGAAATTGGAGGAGACAGCCCTTCCTACCTCATTGAATGTCCCAAATCACCCCAGAGCCCCAGCTAGAGGCTTGCTGGGATGTTCTGCATGCTCAGGCTCTATTATCACTGCTGCCTAATGTGATTTAGCCCTGTCTGTGGATTGCACTCTTTAAATCTGGGAATGTGACAGTGTCATGGTTGGATGCAGATTAGGATACAAAATGATGTTGAAAAGGTAAAAATATTTTCATGTATTTTTCTTTTCCTTGTCACTGGGCAGGGGTGACAATTCTTTTACCACTGTTTTTTATCTTTAAACAGCTTTTTTTTTTTTTTTCCCCAGTACTAACCACTGAATTATTCTGATGTAAGGAGAACTAAGATGAATCAGATCCAGTGTTTTATACTACCCATTACAATATGCTGCAGTGGTACATGACACTGAGCTGGAACATTTATTTTCTTCTCAGTTATCTATGATTCATGTGCCACGAAGGCATCTAGGAATGAGATTTTTAAATTCTGCCTTATGCATAGACTTTTACGATAAGCCTTACAATAAAACAAACAATGTGGACACTGTTTGTTAAGACAATCATAATAAAATCAGCTAACATCTAAATTACACTTTGTAGCTGGTTCTCATGTCAGCCCCCTCAGAGTCCAGGATTTCATTTCAGTCAACACACTCTGCCTTGCTAAATTGCTTCTCAGCCCAACTATTTGTTTGCTGCTTTTCTATCCTCAATAATTCTGAACAACTACCAAACCCTGTTTTTTCTTGCACACCTCCATATTTGAAGAAATAGAAGGAAATAGAGCAGTGCTGGATTCTCAATATGTCCCTCCAGAGAGAAGCTTAATGAAACAATGTTTTAAAATAATATATCCTATTATTGGGGTTACAATGAGATATTAATTCAGTAGCAAAAAATATGTAACAGGAGAAGAGCTACTATGAAATTATCATCCAGAGAGCCGTCAGCATAGCCAACAAGCATTTTCTCACATGGCATTGTAATTATTCTTTTTACATTATGCAAAAGAATAAAGTAAGGGTATTTACAGAGAAGAAACTTTTCTTCACTTATAATGTAAATTGGTATATGGAACAGAGACACTCATGGAGTGTCATGATTTTTTTTCTCAATGTTCCCTGCTGAGCAGTGCCACAATTAATCAAGCTTTCTAGGTTTTAGTTAATTGCTGGACTCCAATAAATTGGTTTGTACTGGCACTGGTCCAGGTCTGATAATTTCACAGCCTTGCAAACTGCTGCATGTTCACACAAGAACCTTGAATGCAGAGAGCTGGGATAAAAAAGAATAAAAGAAACTCTTGTTCTGTGACGTTCCATTAATACTTTAAAAGCCAGCCCACTAGCAACAGTGTCTTCACTGTTTGTTTTTCTCCCTGTATTTTACACTGATGTTTTTAATGATGAAATGAAGTCTCCCCTTTCCTCACTTTAAACTTTATTCTGTAGCTGGTTATTCACAAAGAGCCATTTCTAATTTCACCATTATCCTCTTGGACATTTTCACTGTTCCCAACCTCTGTTGAAAATTCCTTGTGACTTTTTAACACAGCTCAGCTATTTTTTCTGCCTCTCAACAATTTTGTTCATGTGAAAGGATCACCAACTTCTAGTAAAGAAAAGTTCAAGACTGGCTTTATGAGCTAGACAAGAGAAAGGAGTGTGGTCCCTCTCTGGCCTAGCTCATGCTGCTGAGTGCTCTCACAGTCACATTTTCCTAAGCCTGCAGTCAGAATCAAGCAGGCTGGAGTCACAGTTTAGTGCAAGTCAACACGTTAGGGACTGTTAGGAGTAACTACACACCATGGTTATCAGTGGGAAAGCAGCTCCACAGCTCTTGGTTTATTTTACAACGGAGCTCAGTTACACGAAGGACTTTGTGTCCTCAGCTCTCACTGGTAGCAATGGGATTTGCAAGTCCTCAGCCCCTGGCAGGCTCTGGCTCCATGCTGGCACATTTTTGACTTTGTTCTCCCTAGAGAAGAGATCAATCATTTGGCAAGTTCAGTTTTACTAATGGGTTTCAAAAGCACTCTCACACCAGCACATTTCTAAGCAAAAGAATTGAGGTGTTCAGTAACGTTGTTATTGTGTTTGGCTTACCAAGGTGAGATTAGCAGCACTAATCACGGTTTGTAAAAGTGTATTTGAATTGCAATTGGAGCCTCGTTCAGCCTGCCTTGACTCCTTCTGTCATGCACTGGGAGACAGGACTGACAGGGTTTATCTGGGGGATGCCAGCTGCAAAGAAATGCCTCAGCAAAGTGGATCTTTATCATGGTGTGATTAATCTGTAAGATTTGTTCCAGCATTTCTTGTGCATAGCAGGACTAAGAGAAAATCACCGGGATCCTTTTAAACTCCTGAAAATTTTTGCCAAGTGTGATTCTAGTCAACAATTGCAATGGCAAGAAAGAATGTATGTTGTTTTTATGTGAACTGTGCCACCTTCTGCTGTTTTCAAGAATGTGTGGTAGTGAACAAACAATGAAGGTGAAGCTGATCCCAGAACTCAGAAATAATCACTTACACAGATTCTTTGATGTTGCTTTTCAATTGCTGAAAACAGTGCCTGAGATGCTATTGCATGTTATATGGATTTACACTTTGCTGGAAGTGTCATTGTGCTTCCTGCCCACAAAACATTGCCCATACAGGAATTATAGATGAAAGTTTGAGCTGAAGATTTGAACTTGCTATTCATGCATCTCATGAATATACCAAAGAAATCTATATTCCTACAAATTGTCTTAAAGTTTTTGACATGACAGATATGAAAGAGAATTATAGCTGCACACACACTGTGGTGGTAATACATATTTTATAAATATCTGGGATAGAATAGATTAATTCAATTAGATTAGTTTAGAAACATCTGTGGATGAACACTTTGAGGAAATGATGAGCACATGCAAAACACAGGAGGGCCTCACCTCTGAGTACATATATTTATTCTACACCTGCACATTGGGATCCTCAACACCCCACCTAGCAAAGTCATTTACTCTAGGGTGGAATAAACATTGTGTGGTTCCCTTCTCCTGCATTTTCATTGCTGCTGGCAGGTTTCTTGAGTCTTCTCACTTGTGTACTTGGAAGTTAAATTTAAAGAGATATATTTTATTTGCATTTTTTGACCGAACAATGAAAGACTTTCAGCTACTCTTCAGTCCCATCTGAATGTATCCACAACAAGGTAATGAGGAATTGGGTTGCAGTTTGAGATTTTACGTAATGGTGTTGTTGTTTAGCAAACTGGCTTGAAATCTCAGGCTCACTACATCCATCTGTCTCACTGGCAAATAAATAAATTAATTTCTAGTGCTAGAGGACTGACAACACACTGTGGATGAAGTCCATGCTACAGAAAAAACAGGAGGGTGGAGAATGCTCATGACCATCCTATGCCACAGTCACAAAATCATGCACATCTGAAGCCCTTTTTGCTGAACAGAATATGTGAAGCCTGCTTGGTGAACATCCAGATTGTATTCCCAGTATGATAACTGGGGGGCCTGATCCAAGCCACAAAAAATAATTTAGAGATTTTTATAAAATCCTGGGAATGATTTTTAGCAAAGGGCTTCACTGAGTTTATGGAAATGCAAAACCCAAAAGAATTAATTACGCTAAGAACTTCCTTTCATACATTTTTAGGGTGAAAATTTGACCAGAGATAAACAGAGGGGAGAAAAAAAAAATAGACAGGGGTGTTGTGTCATGTGTCTAATATCTCTCAGAGCTCAATGTCTGTTCCAATTAAGAAAACTCCACATGGTGTGTAAACATGTTAGCATTGGCATGAATCTTTTAGACTGTTTTTTTTTCCCCTCACAAGAACTGAGAAATAATAGCAGGATACCTACACTGTGAGGCACAGCACAGGGACATGGACTTCTACTGGCAGTGTCACATTATTGACCTGCTTCATTTCCATTATCTTTAATGAGAATTATGTGGATAAATCTCAGTGCTGTTAAAAACTTAGGGCATCCTTCAATCTTTAATGCTCACTATCAGGAGCAATTCTTTCCTGTGTGGACACCAGACTGGAGAGCATGTTCAAGCAGTGAGTTCTGCTTGGCAGCATGAAGGGTGACCTGGGGATCTGATGCTTCTCCAGAGTTCTCTGTGCCACACAGGGCAGCAGCCCTGAACTTCACCAGCTGCAGTAACAGCCCACTGCTGAGCAAGAGCACAGAGCAAGGGGTTTGCTGAGTCAGTGCTGTGGTCTAAGGGGGTAAGACAGACCATGGGGCTGTGTCAGAGACAAGGAAAAGCACAAAAAGTAGTGGCTTGTCCTTGTATTCTTGGTGAGACTTGAACAGAGCTGGGAGAAAAGGAACAGCTCAAGCACAGGTGGAGCACTACCAGGATCCAGGGGCACTGGCAAACCTTGCCAGCTCACAAAGGTCACTCACCAAGAGGCCACCTGGGAACATTCCATTCATGCACAATGTGCCACGTTACCCTTTGGCCTGACAAGCACAACCCTTGGTGCAGCACTGTGCCATGGGAAGATGAAGGACAAGAAACAGACCATTGTGTGTGACCAAGAGAGATGCCAGACTGCATCTTCAGTCTTTAAAAGCTCTCAGGGATGTGTAGTAACTGATGAACAGCTTGAGCAGCAGGACCAGGACTGAGAGGCAGACTAGAGCCCTTGGAAATCTGGGTTTCCACCAAGTTGCTAGCTCAGTGAGTCCCAAAACATCACTGGAAAGAAAGGCTCTTTCAGCCAATTCTCTACAACCTAAATCTGCCAGAGTGGGAAAAGAACTCCAGTTCAAATATCTCCACGTTCAGCAAAGGTCTTGCACCTGAATTAGTATCTCCAGAGACCATCAGACAGCAGCATCTCCTACAACAGTCTTACAGAATGCAGTGGAAAGTGCTGGCATCTATAGCAACTTTCCCAAAGCACTCTTCAGGCCAAATAAGGAATTTATTTTCAAAGAATCCCTCTGCAAAAGAATTCAGGTCACACAGTCTATAGAAAATATTTCACTTCTCATTACTACTACACTGACTAGGCATAAAGAGTACTGCAACAATTACTGTTGTCTTTACACAGACTGGACTTTGTATCAGCACAGAGAAGAAAATACATGGAATAAACGCTGTCTAGAGAACACTGACACAGCTGGGTAGTTGTGTTGGGTGGATTGTTCTGGAGGATGTCTCTGCCCAGGCCCAAAGCCGGATTTTTTTAAGTCATGTAGCTGCTATCAACCCAAACTCTTAAGCCTGTCTACAAAGACCTGTGGATTCCTACTCCCAAAGACTTGCAGTAGGGTCAGTTCAGTCACACATGTGAGTGTCTGTATTATTCATAAGGAATTTTTCTCACAGGCTGAGCCTGCACGGTCCAACCCAGCACAACACCTAAAGGGACAACATTAGTACAGCCCCACAATTGAGAAGGACATGCATGTGCTTCACTCTGCTCCATGAGCATGGATATCCCTCTGAGGGACTGGAGCTTGCACAGCAACTTCTCTGCTTTCATGTGCAAGTTACAGTCATACTTCTGATTCACAGTTACCATTTCTTTCTCTGTTTGCCCATTCCTGTTTCATACAGTGGCTCTTCCAAAATTCTCAGCCTGCAGCTGTAGGCATTACGTTGGGAACTAAGAGCTTTAAGCAACATTTTTTCCTTAGGAACATGGATTACTGCCTGTGCACAGCAAGACAGAGTGGCAGTGTGACACAGAAGTAGGCAGTGTTTTCAAAATGCTTAGCTCCAGAACTTTCTTTTTTCATTATTTGATATTAAAACTTATATAGTTGCATTTGACTGACACACAACCTTGGTTACTCATAAAACAAAAGCCTTAGTAAGTCATCTATCCTTTCCTCATGCTAGTTAGTGTAAGGTTTCACCATACCCTGTACCTTCAGTGTTTTATCCAGCTAAGGTACAATGGAAGAAACAAAAGTTCTGCTCAATTTTCAGCCTTCTGAAAATATCTACTAAGCCTGAGAGGTGTATGACCTCCCAGCAGTGCTTCCCAAACACCCTGGTCCCAAACTATGGGAAATAGGTTGTAATTTGTTTCTCCACATGATGTCTTTTCATACCTCACCCTTTTTCTCAGATCATTTGTCAAGAGTTCACTGATCTCTTCTTATTAGTTACAGGGGCTACAAGAAGACAGAAAAAGAATGTTTGACCAAGCATATAATGAGTCATGGGTTTAATTTAGTTCCACCAGAATCTCAATGTGACCTTGAAACCTTCTAACACAATAAATCAGACCAGAGGGTATCAGCAGAAGGTGTCTGGCAGAGCCGGTGGATGCTAACTCCGTCGGGTTTGCTTTGGGGGGCACCCCGCCTAGGAGAAGTCCATTAAAGAGCCGTTTCGGGGTGGAGTCCGCTCTCCAAGGAAGCCACGCGTGGGGCTCTGTTCCCAAGGAACAGAAAGGAAAGGAAAGGCTTTTCCGGGGAGGAAAAAGCCACGGTCACCCAACCCGCAGCTGGTTTGAAGGCACCGGAGCGCGGCCCCGGGTGCGGGTCCCACGGCCGGAGCTGGTTCCGCGGGCGGGAGGGCAGCCCCAAGGACGGGAGGGCAGCCCCAAGGACGGGAGGGCAGCACCAAGGACGGGCGGGCAGCCCCAAGGATGGGAAGGTAGCCCCAAGGAC
>VXBB01006180.1:16507-72672 GCA_013399915.1 Illadopsis cleaveri
GTTATGGCAACGTGAGCGAGCAGCGGAGCCGCCTGGCCGGACCCCCCGCAGCCCGGCGGAGCGGAGCGCGGAGCCGCGCGGTTCCCGCAGCCCGAGCGCTGTTCGCGGCCGTCTCCGAGCGGAGCGCAGCGGCCTCCAGCCCTGCCCCAGGTTTGTGAGCTTTGCGGTCCCTTTGCCGTCCCAGACGGGGCCCCGGGAAGGCGCGGTCCCGCTGCCGGAGCTACGCCCGAGGCCGCGGCGCAGACAGCCCAGCGCGGGGACTCGACGCCTCCCGGGCGTTCCGTGTGTCCCGGTCCATGTCCCGCTGCCCTCTCGGGCACCTGGCCCGGCCCGGGTAGGGGGGCAGCCCCAAGCCCAGCTCCCCTCCCGGCTGTGGTGTCCGAGCAGCGGGAGGCTGCGGGACAGAGCAGCGGGGACACTGCGGGCACCGCCGCGGGGAGAAAGGCTCGGGAGGAGCGGAGCGAGAGGGTTCGTGCTGCGGGCGATGGAGGGGGCAGCGCGGCCGTCGGGGCTGAGCCGTGCCCGCCGCTGCATCACCGCACCCCGCGCCTCGCAGCCTCTGCCAGCTGCCCTCGGCCCGGCTACGTTTGGATTTTGCGGGTTTTATCTACTAATCGAGGTTTTTTTCGCTGCCTCTTGTAGCTATCAAACCGGGCTCTTTGGAGCGCGAGGCGTTAAACAGAGCCCCATCGGCCTTATTTCACTAAGTAATTCATGTAAGAGGTGGATCGCTTTAATTGTTTCTACAATGCAGAAAATACGCCAATAATTAACAGGTTAATACTAACTGAGATTATTTAAATCCAGGAATATTTTTAGGACATTGCCCTTTGGGGAAATAAAGGGAGTGTGCTAATAGTGAAAAGTATGTGTTTATATTTGGAGTAACAACAATACAGAAATTAAAGAGAATTAAGAAAGACATCAAAAGTCTCCATCCCATATCTGTTATTAACTCCTCCATCTCACATTACTGTGCAGCATTTCTGAGAAGAAACAGTCCAAGTTTTATAATATTCTTCCTTTTGAAGACCTGACATTTAAAATGGGTGGATTTCTGAGCCTTTCTATTCCAACTAACCAACCTAGCTAACAGATAAGGTGCTGCACAAAGGATAATTGTGCGCCATTTATAATTATTGTTTGCTTAAGCAATTCTTACGAAGGCTGAAATATTTAAATATTCCCATTTCTGCTAGTCCCAGTGATGTGCTACTGTTGTTCTCAATGCATGCATGACGTCCTGGGACTAAATTATGAGGTTTTAATGTTAAACAGGTTTTTAAAAGAATGTTTGGCTTCAAAAATGTCCTATGTGATTTGAATATGTTGAAAAGGAAAAACTACTTAAACTCTTCTTCTGAAATTGAAACATTATTCTCAACTTGCAAAATAAATGGAAAGTTATGTTTTGTTACTGAACAGGGAGTGTGCTTTAAAGAATGTTTTTTTACAAAACATTTTCAGAGGCAATTTGCATTGTTTTGAATGAGCTTACTGAGTAGAGAGTAGTGGCACAGGTTTAGTTAGTTGAAGATGTCCATTGTGGTTGTGGTTCGGGAATACAGAGAATTCTTGAACAGTGAAGGCAGTGAAGCCGCTGATAAAATCAGATCACACACCCTTTGTTACAGTATCCTAGGTCTCAACAGTCTTAATTGGAAGATCTTAATTGTAAGGGCTTCTTAACTTACTGTTTAGTTTCTTTAAGTTATCCACCAGTTTACTTATACATATATAAATTATTAATTTTGCCTTATCTGTGAGTTTGAACATATTTATGTACAGTTCTGTTATTTACACGAAATCTGAAAAGGCCAAACTAGTTTATAAAACAGACTGTTCATTTTTCCAATAGTGACTCTTTTTGGATTTTTTAAACTTCTGTAAAAGTAATAGTGAATCCATATCAAGGCTTTTAAAATCACATCCAAATCTTTCCAACACTGTAAGTTATAGACAAGTGCACTCCAGGAACATAACATTTGTCATGAATGCTCATAAACATTGGAGCATCAAAATAGTAGAATCTTAAGTTGGCTGTATTAAAAAAAAATCTACTTTAGTTAATTAGTTAATTATTTCCATTAAATAATTCACTTGTTAAAGCCCAGAAAAAGATAAACAGAATGGCACATGCAGCAAGCACCACACAGAGAAGAATACATTAAGCTTTGCCTCACGTGCAGGATTTTGACAGTAAAGTTCTACAGGAATGAAGATGACAAGTCATTCCCCCAGTCTGCTCTCAGCTCTCAAGGGAGCAGAAGGGTTAACTCTAGAAAAATTAATTATACACAGTTACCAGAACAATAGTGGTTGGAAGAGGGGAAGGGGTGAGCTGAATACTGGTGGAAGCCTTTTAGATGTGAGGGAAATTCCCACTGGTGCAGCAGGGCTGGAGGCTCAGCCTGAACAGGGATTTCCACAGTGCAGGACCTGACTCCAGGGACAGCCAAGATTCACTTCAGGATGAAGCAAATGTTACAACTGACACCAAAGACACAGCTAAAAGTGATGCTCTACAAGGACATATCCCAAACTAGTTTCTTGGGAAAGAGAACTTTTAAGAATTTAGATTGCTTACTTGCCAGATTGCTTGGAAATAAAATAAGGACATTTTTAGAAGGAATATCCAGTTTTCAGCTTTCATGAATAGGAATGTGGCCCCTTTTCCAAAAATTAAATGATCTGAAGGCAAAGATGTTTCCATGAAAGGAAGATGCATGATACAGACATTTTTTTGTTGTTGTTGCAGCAGTTTAGGATTTCTGTGTGCTGGATGAAATCATTGAGTATCTTACAAGATTTTATTTTCATTAATTTAATATTTTTTTCCTAACAGCTCAACATTGTCTTCTTGGAGGCTCTTTCTTCTCCTTTTGACGATAAAGATGAAAAGAAAGTGGATATTGGAGAATTTGCATTTTATCTTTTTTGGTGTGCTCTGTCTCCTTTTCATAGATGGAGGTAAACCAGAACAAGTAAAACGTAAGTAGACTTCAAACAAAACTGTCACATTCACATAAATTGAACATTTTCCTTCTATTTTCAGATGTGGTTCAGGAAAGAATGTCCTAAACTTTCTAACATTCTTCCTCCTTCTAATCCTGTCTTTAGTAGAATCAGGTCACACCCACATTTGGGGTACATTTTCCTGAAGCTGTACAGGTTATAGTGCATCATGAAGAACATAACACATCGTTGGAGAATCTGTTTTATTTCAAATATCCTGAGTCAAGAGTGGGCTTAATTCCATTTAGTAACCTCTGTAAACATCTGACAGATTATCTGGATCTGTCCCATGTGTAAGAATATTGTGCTGAAGTTTTCAGTAGTGTAAAGCTTGTCCAAGACTGTTCTGTTATGCTGTAAAAACAACCTCATATGAACTGGATTAGGTACATCCTTTGAGAAAATTAAGAGTCTCCCTCTTAAAAAAAAAACCTGTCAAAAACTTGATGAGAAGATTTGAAAAGAATACAAACAAAAGAAAGGGAGCATTTCTGCAAAGCCTGTCATCCGTGGGAGATGTTAACACATTTCAGCAATCATGGCAAGGAAGAACAGCTGCCCAAATAAGTCTTGGAGTTATTGACAGCTTCAGCCTTGTTTCTAGGTGTCTGGAATGCCCTCCCTACCTGCACAGGTTGGGTTTTGGCCTCCTTCTTACAAAAGACATTATTTGCCCTTGAGAAATTAAAATTTTTTACCTCAGTCTCAGCAGCTTCTGCTCCCAAGGAAGTAGATGGGGGGAAAACAAAAGGGTGAGTTCCAGAAAGGCCCTCTGCCCCATTGAACCCACCCACAGGGAAACCATGTGCAGGAACCTTGTTAAAGAAAGAACAGTGTGAGAAATGACCAAACTCCAGTTGTCTGCTTTTCTGTATCCTGTGTTTCATTTGTCATGCTTCTGTGTGGAGGGAAAGCAGATCACAGTTTCTACTCACAATCCCTGGCTCTGGCTACTTTCTTCTAGCCCAGTAAACATGAACACTGTCCCTGGCTTGGATTATCACATGGAAGATGGGTATTTTGTTAAGATATCCTGAACTATCATCTGTACTCTGGGCAATGAATTAAACTGAATTTGGATATCATTAGGATAACAGAAAGGAACTCCCACATGCAAACACGTGAGAAACACCCTTTTATTGTAGAGATTTGAGGTTTCAATGTGGAACCATAATGTGACAGGAAGGGACAGGACAGTAATGTCTGACAGGTATGTGGATTTCTGCAAATCTGCAACTGCGAGATCAGAAGTGCTTAGTGAACAAAGGATCTTAAAATATTTTGAAAGCTGATGCATAAATTACTTCAACATCTCTCTGTGGTACAGCCTGGGATTTTCCTGAGTTGGACCAATTGCTTTGGTTTTGCAGTGAAGAGGTTTTGTTTCCTTTAAACCTGTCTGAGTGATCAGGCATTTTAATTTTCTTACCTAAACAGGTGAAAGGATAAACTCACCTGTATGAAAGCCATTTCATCATCAGTTGCAATTTTGGAAAAATGGGAGGCCATGTCATTTATTTTGGTTTGGGAGGTTAGAAAAAACAGCATGTGGAATTAAAGGTCTTTCTGTTGTGTAATTCTCCAGGAAAAGCAAAAGTAGTTCACAGAAAACTCTGCACATTTAAATATACTTCATAAACATGGGATGGAAATTTTCATTCATAGCTCTTTCAATTCTTTACTGTTTTACAGATTCAGACACATACTGTGTGTTTCAAGATAAGAAGTACCATGTAGGAGAAAGATGGCATCCTTATCTAGAACCCTATGGCCTCGTTTACTGCGTTAATTGTCTTTGCTCAGAGGTAGGACTGCTGAGTTACTGATCCCACAACTCCTCCTTTCTGATGGAGCTACAATTTGACAAAGCCCAAACCTGTTTTCACTACTGGGGCCAGGCCATGCTGCAGGAAATACAGGCTAGTGATCCTAGTGAAAGGAAAATATCAACAGAGAAGGCCAATACTGGTAAAAAAGAGTTGCACAGCATAGACAAAACGACTCCTTAATTAGCCAGAAGCTTTGTGGATGCTGGGCATTACATCTCAACGGATCAGGCCCCACTGCCTCAGTATAATCCTTGCAGTTCCACCAATATGGGTGGTTATAAACCTGAATTTGGTACTTTGATCTATGTACAGTGCCAACACCTTCCAGTCAAAGCATAAAGAGCTGAAGGGATAGGCTTAGATAATCACTGTTAGTAAAAGTGAGTCAAAGAAGAACGAGATGATGGAACATGAGAAAAGGTTATAGGGAGTAGAGAGAATTGGGTAGAACATGAAAGGGCTCCCATCAGTTGATGGCTGATGCAAAAACACAGAAGTCAGAGATCCCCATAGTGTGTCATATACAGCTGGGAGTGTCTGATGCAGAAACTGATTCCCTCACACTGCAGAGAAAAGCAAAAAAAAAAATCCCCAGGGGTCTTTTTGTTCAGTGTATCAAAATGTCTTTGCTGGCCACAGACATTGTGATCCACATGATGTCTGCACAAAACAAGCCAGGCAGCAGACAGGGGTCTCTGCTCTGTCTCTAAACAGTCTGTCTGTCCATTCCCCCCAGCACACACACTTCTGATGCTAAAGAAAAAGGCCAGGCAAATTAACTAAACAGAGGCCAAGTTATTCAGCCTGGCATTAAAAAAAAAAAAAAGAGAGAGCTTTCCTGTTTTTGTATGTATATAGTATTGTATTTTTACAAGTTATAATTTACATACTTAAACCAGAATAAAATGAAACATAATTCAGTGTTCTCACCCTGTTCCCCCTTCCTTTTACAACCCCTCCTCCCCCCTAGTTCATAGTGGAGCCTGTTGACTGTTACTGTCAAGTAAAATTGAGCACTCACAATTTGTCAGATCATTATGTTACTCCCTAAAATACAGCAGTTTTTTGCTTTTGCTTGTGTTCATAGTTATATCTGCAGACCTCAGGCTAAATAACTGCTCTCCACACTCAGTACTGATAGCCCAGCTCAGGGACAGAGATGCATGAACACTCTTTGGTACCTGATGCAGAAATGTGACCTTGGTTCTGGCTTAGAGAGACTGAGCAGTGCTTTGCTCTGGTCAGTGGGGCTGTTCTCCCAAATATCACTGGGAATAAGATCAGTGTCACTAAGAGCAAGGTCAGTTCAAACAGCTCTGCCCTGCAGCACACAGTGGAGTCTAGCTGGCAGCATAGAGCAGCAATGTTTGCCTGCAGAATTTTATCACAGCTGACCATGCACAGAAAGTAAACATTCACCTCAGGAGATTCTGCAGGACTTAAAATGAAAAAGAGTGAGGTCACAGAACAGGAGAAGTCAGCAGCATGGAGCCAGGTCAGCAGGCAGTGCCAGCCTTTCCTCCTCAGCAGTACTTCCCAGGCTCCCAGGGCTGCTGGGCCAGCAGCTGTGCAGAGCAGGGATAGTCCCTGTTCTGGGGAGATCCTAGAGTCTCAAATTTGCTCCTCTTCTACAAAATCAGTATATTTCATTTCAGTTCTTATTGGAAACAGATGGTGATAATCATTTTTAGTGTCTCTTTCCAAAGCAGATGCACAACTGTAGTCTGTGGCTAGCAATGATCTAATAGTAGGATTCCAGCCTGTGGTCTGCAGATATTTGTCAATGAATTATTTTGAAAGAGATGACTAGAAAGACCTATACATCTGCTGTCTAGGGAAGTCTGCACATCCACTGAAAACATTCCAGTGCTCCAGCAGGCATATGAAAATAATGTGGGTTTAGTCCTTACACCAGCTAACTCTACAGTCATAACTTAATATCAATGTTCATGGTGAAAGATCTTTCTTGTGATAAACATGAGCAACTCAGAGGTAAATGAAGAGGATGAATTATAGATGGGAAATGGGAATTTGAAATGGATAGTCTTTTCTGGTTACACACACCAGAGAATGAAAATTCCCTGTGTTTTAATTATAAATCAAACTTAGATGTGGTCAAATAGAATATTATGTTAATGACATGAATAATGAACCCTATTCCCAAGACTTAAGTCATATTTCTTTTAAAAAATGGCTACTTACCATCTGGGTTTTTTTGTCTACTGGGAAAGCACTAAAATGAAAACAAAAGACTCTCCACAGTTTTCAGGAACAATTACAGACACTATTGTCTCTTGTGGTCTTGAACTAACCCTCAGTAGGGGATATCTCAGAGACCTACCATTTATCCATGTCTTACTTTTGAAAATGCAATTCCTAAGCCTAATCTGCTCAAAAGAAAAAGGCAAATGGAAAGAAAAAGAGAAATGGAGATTGTTGCTATCCATTTTTAGACATTCCGCCAATTTTAAGGTTTTTAAGGATTTCTGACCTCCAGCATAAATTCAAAGGCAGTGGAAGTATCTGGGCATATCTCAGTGTGAGTGAAACCAGAATATTGTAAAAAAGGCATTTTCTAAAAAAAAAATGTTTGGATGTAGAATAGAGAACACAGAAATTTGTAAGAGCACATTTCACAAACTCTATGTGTACTATGTTCCATCTGCAGAATGGAAATGTTTTGTGCAGCAGAATAAGATGCCCAAGTCTACACTGTGCTTCCCCTGTGCATGTACCACAGCTGTGCTGCCCACGATGCCCAGGTAATTCCTATTAGTGACAAATAGTTCTTTCTGAAATAGTCATTTAATATGCTGAGTAACACCAAAATTAAATATCTGTGCTGGAAAACGTCTGTGAAGTACATATCCTCCTATATCCATTTAGGTCACGAGAGGCTTGTCCTACAGTAAGTAACAGTATTTCCTGTGGTGTTTTCTTTTAGGAAATCAGAAATACAGATATGTGAAGGGATCAGGTAAACTACCAAGTCCAATCCCCTGCAATCCAGGCAGAAAGCAGCAGTTGTTTCATTGACTGTCCATTCCAGACTCTTTATCTCCAAACTCTATCACAATAAAACACCATCCCACAAACTCACTGTTTTTCTGGGTTTGGTGCTTTTCATAAGAGCAGACCAAAATATACAGTTATTTGCAATGGCTGTCTGTTAACAAGCAACTGAAAATTGCTTTGGCATATGTGCATTTGTGTAGTGTCACTGCACAACCAGTCTGGTAACGTTTACCTTTTACATCTCAGGTCCAGGCATAGCTTCATAATTAGTAGAGACTGCTGTAAATCATAGAAGCAGTGCTGTAGAAGTTTATGACTGTATAAATCCAATTGGATACTGTATAGTAAATTCTCCAGACTGTACATTTATTATATGCTCATTATTAAGAGCCACTGTATGAAAGAGACTGAGCAGGATCTTTCACGAGCCTGTTCCAGCATTCCCGACATGGCCTAATGGCTGGGAGATCTGACTGGAGCTTTTCCCTCAATGTCTGTCTTAGTGGCACCCCACATTTCCCTTTATAAAAGAGTATTCATGCAGCATCACAGAAAGGGGTTTTATTTGACTTTCTCCAGAGGGTTTAATTGTCTGAGGAAAACATCTGTTCCTGAGCAGAACCTGTCAGCAGGAGGCAGTGAGTGCACAATGGCAGAGGGACATGAGTGCACAAGGAGGCTGCTGTTCAGGTGGGGTGGATGTGTTCACTGCTCTTACTGGGTAATAAATGGTATCCGTGGTATTGACATGACAAAACATGTCAATTTTGGGTTGGATTCATCTGCCCTGACAATTATTTTCACTTTCTATCAGATATGCATATCAATATCTGATCTGGGTGTCTGGAATGTTTTTTTTTAACCAATGACAAGAAAGAACCATTTGGAGCTTATAACTGATGCTGTGATGCTGCTTGTGTGTCTTAGGATGAGATTGAGCCCATTCAACTTTAAATCCAACTCTTTGGAGTTGGAACATCGAGCTGATGATTGGACTTTTCTCTATAATGGTCTATGTAGGAAATGGTCTATAATGGTCTATGTAGGAAAGAATGTTTCTAAGGCAAAATGCTTTCTTTGGCCAACTAGAACTCAGTAAAACAGTAAGGTGCTGGGAACACAAACCCCTCTTTTGTTTCCAGATCAAAAGAAGGACTGGTGTGCCCAAAACCTGGTCTGTTTTTCCAGCTAATCTAAGCTTCAGTTGGGAAGACAATCATCTCGATACCCTTTACAGCTGTTGGAAACATGAGGGTGATTCATCCTGTCACCCAGAATGGGAAGACTTTTTTCCCTGGAGATGCCTGTCACTCTCCACTGATTATTGAGGGAACACAGGAAAACTGGATGCTTACTTTTTGACAGTTTAAGTTAAATCACAGAAGTCCTACTCAGTAACTGGCATTTGCAGTCGGGAACGTTTTCTATTATTTTTTAGTATCTCTGTATTATATTTACTATAGAAATATAAATGCTTCTAGACTGATTGGTTTTACTTCAAGTGCTCCTTGGCATTGAACTGTTTGGGCATTTTTCTGTTCATGAGCTTGTAAATGTCATGGTATCTATGAAGATTTTAAAACATTCTACAATGATCTAGTAAGGAAGAGTAAGGCCCCAGGTAAACTCTCATATCCATGTTATCAAATTAAGTTCTTCCTATTCATAGCCTTCAGCTGGAATTTTGTACTCCATGTTTAAACTGATAAATATGGAAAATTATCAGAATGAGCCTTTCCTGAATTGTGGTCTATTACCTTCTCTTAGCTGCTCCTGAAGTCTATTTGTAATCAATCTGCTACAAATGATGGGCATTACATTGCTAGCTGTGCTCTATCTCATTAAAATGTGAGTCCCACTAAGGTCTGTTTTTCCCCTAACTGAATCTGTAACAATGTTAGGCAGAAGAGAACCAGGAGTCTCCTGTGATTCCAGGGGTTATTTGCATTCTGCTTTCTGCAGTGATTATGTGCATCATATTTGGTGCTCTTTCTTCAGTGGTAATTGTTCATGCCTGATGTGAATAGTATCTCAAGCATTCTTGCAGATCTTATGCCAACTCTCCATTCCTGTGTGTCCCCCATACAATGCCTTTTGTGCAACCTTCCACGATATGCAGGAAATTCACTTCTCTGGTTTTCCTGGTTATTTTTTCATGGAACATGTGAGAGCTCTGGCCATTGGCCATCCATGGGAATTTCTCTCATAAATGCTCATTATATTCTGTCACATATGTTTCCCCTCCATTTCTCAAGCTGCATTACAGAAATGAGTAATGCTAGTCAGAGGGACCTGGGGCTCTTCTCCTGCCTCTCTGCAGGCCTTGTAGAGTGTAACTGCACAAATCAAGGTCTCCTTCTTTAATGGAGCAGAGGTAATGCCAGGAGGCATCTTTCATTGGACATTGAACTTCTCAGCTACCTAAGTGAAGGAGCTGTTGAAAGGATTGCTTTGAGAAAAGCTGGCACTGCTCTCCCCCTGGAATTAATGTCTTCTGCATCCATAGTGACACTGGACTCACTGACACAAAGAGATGCAGTGTTTGTATCCTGTCTCCCTGGCACCAGACATCATGAATCTTAAGTAGTTTTCAGGCATATGTTATGAAGCATCTTCTACTTCCATCAGTGGTTCACCAGCTTCTACCACAGATTCACTGCTAACCTTTCTTTTTTTAAGCCTATTCTTTCTAGCATTGGCAAAATCCAGACACTGTTTCTTATACAGATCTAGACATTCCTTCCTTTTGTAGCTCTGAAAAGTATTTTAATATCTCAACTGTATTCTTATCATCACATACATGTAACCAAAAACCTAGGGTCACATGAATTGGGACTCTTTTTACACATTAGTGACACCCAAAGGACATCACATGCTTCTGAGCTTGATCTCCTTCCTTCCACCTCAGGATTCTCCAGGCATCATCAGAGGAGAGGTGATTTGTAGTCAGGGAAAGAATTCACCATCATTCTTAGATCTGGATCAGCTCTTGACCTAGAGTAGACTTCAGAGCTTCTGCCTCCTGTCATGAAAATAAACTTCATGTAGGAGTTCTTGGAGCATTTAGCTGTGGCTGTCCTTCATGGCACTTTTATGGACAGTGCCTTTAAAGCTGGAACATTTATTGTAGATTTTATAATTTCTTCATTCAACAATTATGAATCAAAGTATTTAGAGTCTTGTTAAAGAACAAATATGTAAACCTAAGCAAAGCTTACATCAGAAGCAAAAATTCCCAGTTGCAGGATTTAGAAAGGGTTTCTACATTCCACTTGCTGGTTCATGCTCTGTGTTGATTCAGCTGCACGCTGATGTATGAATCAGCCCATCTGGCTCCAGTGTTTTTTAAGCTTGCTGCCCCAACTAAACACACTGCCTTCCCAGAACATTCATTATTAGTAACATGTTTAAGTTTCAGCTCCTTTGGTACTATGGTCTTTGTTTATCAAATTCAACCCACTTGTCTTTACATACAGAAATGCCAGGTGGCACCTATATACATGGCTGGTGTGAAGATGTACCAGATGAGGTGTCTCACCACAGAGGGCTGAGAACATCACCTAAAAATAAGTGAGGCTCTGTCTGCATGGTAGACTGCAGCATGACCCAGTAATACCTGAATCTCTGAACGAGTTATTTTAGATCCTGGGACAGCACAGAACTCACTGCACTGCAAAATTGGCTGAAGAAGCAGGAAAAATGTGCCTGCAGTGAGCTCAGTTCTACCTTCACTCAGTCACTGAGCTTGTCCAGGTGACACCCTGCACTCTGCAGTGTAGATTCAGACCCAGCATTGCAAGGTGCAGGGCATGTACAACACCTGTTCACCTGACAGACATTCTATAAGTAAATACAGAACTGTGTAGTGCAGCACATCTTGCACTGAATTACAACCAAAATCTCCAACCCTGGCTGTTGCAATGCTCTGCTGGAGTGATTTTTCCATTGCAGAATGCACAGACATTAAACCATTTGGTGAAGAGGTTTTGGGTTCTACCCAGCTCACACACCACAGCTCCCAGACTCTCAGTTCCTTCCACTCATGAACAGTTTTGGGATGGAGGAAGGGATACTGTGCCCAGCTCTTCCATTCTCTATGCAACGATTCCTGCTACCACCTACTCTTCTCATATCAGCAAGTGAGAGTTCTAACAATGGGTAGCTGTCAGATAGTTAAAACTAATTATTGATTTGGAAGTAAATTTACTTTAGAAATATAAGGGTGTAGGCATTACAGGGAGATGTCTCATTTTTTCCTGTTGATGTGTGCTTAGATAATTTGCTTTGGTTTGTGATTTGCCTTTGTCACTACCTTCACAAGGAACGTTTGCTATCACAGCCAGATTGAGGTTATTGCTTGTTTCCATTCTGCTTTTTTGATCATAAAAAAATTTAAAAACATCTATCTGTATATCAGCATCCAAAATGCACTGGAAAAATGCATTATCTTCCCACATGGATGACAGAACTTCAATTCTTTGGACTGACATGATAGGATAGGATAAGCTACTCAGAATTTTTCCAAGATAACTTCCAAGACCTTCAAAGAGACTTCAGAGAGGATTCAGAATGCACCAAAGCTTCATTTAATTTGTTTCCTTGGCGGGAGCGTGATTGGTGGATTCACATAATACTTTAACTTGAGAGCAAGAATTAAACTAGAGCAACCTAGAAAGTGTTTTATGAGCCCTTCAGAGTTGCTGGGCAATTGATAGGCAATTTTTTATGCAACTATAAAAGAAAACACAGGAAATTAAGCCACAGAAAATATATTAAAATAATGTGAAGAGCTTGACTTTAGCCCTAGAAAGCTAAAACACAACCAAGAGCCTTTTGAATGTTTAAACTGAAACTCCATCTCTGCCTTGAATGTGGATGGAAGTTCAGAGTGCCTAGATAAGGTGCTACTAGTTCCTTCAAGCAATGAATTTCATACACTTTCTACCCTCTGACCATATTAAAGACTAGATCTGGTGATTAACTCTGAATTACCCTGGAGTTTTTAGAGCTTAACCTGGTCCTTAAAGTTATTTTAATGTAAAGCATTTTGTGGCTTAATATCGTTGACACCTGCACCTCCAAGAGGCACATATGGATTTTATTTAGAGCTTGTGTGTGGAGGTTTTGGATAGTGCACAACTTTTCCATCCACATTTCTTGTCAGCCTCCACCACTACTTTAAAGACAACATCATTGCACAGCTTTGGTTGTTTTTTAAAGGAACCTTCCCAGGTCATTTTAATTTGTAATATTCCAAATGTACAAAACAGATTTGTAATAATTTGGATTATGATGTATGACTGAGGGAAAAGGCTAAATGCACATGGACTGAGGCTTGATCCACTTTCTACTGTAGTCAATCAAGATTTCTATTAACTTTGATAGTTCTTGGACTCAGTCTTCTAAGAGAACAGATGCAGTTACTGACTATGATGTAGTCCTTCTCTCTAGAAATACTAAGGAATATGGTAGAAATATGAGACAGAAGATGAAAGGGGAAACTGCCTTTTTGCTGTGCCACACAGAGTAGGTGTTTGGGCCAGGTTCCAAATCCATTTAGTTCAATGGACTTCAGATCAGACCTTGAGGTGACACGTTCGTGTAGAGTGGAAACAAAAGTAGAGAGAAGAAATTAAGCAAAAGAATTTTTAGTAGGAAAGAAATCCATTTGGTCTCATATGCTGTGCTACAATTCCCCAAGGACCTCCAGCCCCAAAGATTGTTTAAAATAATCCTAGCTGACCCCTAGAAGTTAACCCTTCACTGAAACAGTGTGACAGGTTTTGTGCAACTCCCACCTGAGCAAAGAGTTTTCCAAAAGCAGATGTCAAGTAATGAAAGTTCTGCCCACTTGTGTTGGGCAGTGTGGGTGCCTGAGCTAATTCAGGTTTCACAGAATTTTCAATAAGCAAAATAGGAAGAAGTACTTTGATACTCGAGTCTTGTTCCCCTCTGGCATTAGCAATGCTTGTGGTCTGCACATTTCCAAGACCTGTGTTTTATTTCCTAAGTGCTCTTTATGTGTGACTTCTGAATGGGTAACCCACCATTCTTAGGCAAATTTTAAGTGACAAGGAAAGTAATGCAGCCTTGCATGGTGCTGTTAGAACTCGAGATGTACAGACAGCAGCATGTGAGATCACAGGTCAGCTGGTGTCCAGCAACAGTTTCCTGCAGCAGGATACAGCCCAGAGAGCTCTAGAGCCCCTGGTGCAACTAAACTGACACTCCAATTGTGTACATTAAGTAGCAAAACTCACTGGGAATACCAGGAAATGTGCAGAGGAGATGTCAGTGCAAACAGCTGTCCTGGAGTTCCAGCAGAATCCAATTGCTTCTCTAGTGAATATGGTTCCAAAACAATCCTCCGTGTCCTGGTCAGGACATGCTCATGCTCTGTGTTGATTCAGAAAACGTGAGAAAAATCATCTCCTCTGGATTCAAATTCATAATCTATCATCCGTCTGTCTGCTTTAAAAACACCAGACTATCTGCAAAACAGTTCCCAGTATGGTAAGTTTCTTAAGGCATTAGACCTTGTGATTAATTTCATATTGTTTAGCACTTGATTGTTTTTGTAAGGGTGGTTAATAAAATAGACAAACTGTAAAACCCAAGCCAGGCTGGGCACCCAGCCTTCCTGCTGGACACTAAAAGCGTATATTTATCATTAAATGACACTAGGTGATCCTGAATGTTGCAGTTTAAAAATAGTTTCTAACTCAGCAAGCCAGGAGTCTGTAGGCTTTTTAAAAAAATGTTCTTTGCCAGATGTTCTGATACTAAAATAAGCAATAGTGAGAGTGTTAAGTACTAACACAAATGGGCAGAATATTGTACAGGAAAGCACCTCATAGAGATGCAATAAAACCCTACAGACCCTTCCTGTGGGGCTGTGCAGGGTCCATTTCAGGAGGACACTCACCTCAGCCTGCTCCTGACTGCAGGTTAGTACAACTCACACAATGACTACCAGAAAGCCAAGCTGTCTCCTTGTCCCCAGTGGCAAGGACTGCCCAAAAGCAGCTCATTTTTTTGTCTTTCAGATGTCACATCATAAGCACTTTACTGATTCTTATGCCACGGCTGTAGTGATTCTGAGGTGGTTTTCCCACTTCGTTAGGTAGTGTCCTAGATTGTTCATTAATAATTATACCTGCTCCTCTTGTCTTTATCCAGAAAGATCCAAGTTCAGCACTTGATTGTAATAAGGCCTGGATCCTAAAGCCATTCCTCAAATAAGTCATCCCCCATTTCCCAAAAGGTTAGATTGCTCATAGCTGGTTACTGCTTTTCACTCTGCACATAAATAGTTTGCAGAAGTTACCAGTGTTCAAACATCAGGAACTGCCCATAGACTTCCTCTAAGCTATTCAAGGGATTAGTAGCAAATAACTGATGCTCTTCTGCTTCATATCCAAGTAAGGATAAAGCATCTCAGGACCAAGTTTTTATAACAATCCAGGAAGGAATAGAATTGTAAACATAAAAAGCTGAAAGATGGTGTTTCTAAAACTGACTGTGATTCATGTGATACAGAATCTGTTTCTCCCAGACAAGTGGAAAGTTTGGTGTGTGTACATTTGTGAGTCTTCCCTTAAACCTTGATGCTATAACATCTTTACCCTACACATTGTATGTTGCTTCCACTGACATGTTAAGAATAGTAGAAAAAAACCCTCAGATTGAACCCAGTTAATTAAAAGGATTCACACAGATGGTTTGCCTGGTACTTTACAGAGGCAGCTAATTAAAGCAATATTTGCACCATTAAAATGCCAGATAAAGCTTTGGGAGCAGTCCTGATTAGGAAGCAAGGTTTACAAATAGAGCTTTGAGCAATGCAGTATATTTGCAGTTAATTAATCTGATTCTAACCTGTCTTTTCTAAGGCACAGAAAAATGTATGCTGATATCAGTATTAATAACAAAAATTTTCAAAGCTCAAACGTGGCAAATATCAAGTGTGTCAGGCAATGAAATGTCAGACCAGGAACCCTTATCCTGACTTCTTCCAGTCTCCTACAGAATGGACTTTGCTGACCCCATACCCTCTCAAATACTGTAGTACATGTATGTTCCACAGACAGATTTGACATTTACCATTTAAAGTATTAATATTTGACGGATCAATGTAATTAATAGATGCTTTTATGGCAAACTAAATGGCAGTGTTTAATGCCAGTGCATACCAGCAGAAAACTGTTTTTTCACTTGAGCTCACAGCTGAAAAATGTACATTCTGTGGTGTCATGGTTTCACAAAAAAATATCTCCAGGTTTATCTGATAGGTAATGAAAGGGACTATAGGGAAACCTGAATTTTCAGGTCAGGTTTCTGTTATGTGAAAGCCCAAACCCACTGATTGAAATTTCAGCTGCATTCCTAGAAATTTACTGTGATTTGGGCTCCAGAGAACAAACACTCCACTGTTACTTCCACAGGGCCCTTGTTTGAAATGTCTTTTCCCATGCTGAGATGCTAAATTCATGTGAATATAAATATGTAGTGCCAGGTTCACTGCCCAAGCAGTATCAAGTAACTCACATTTCATGGATAAAGTGTAATCCCTTTGCACAGTTTATCAACTGCTAATAGCTAAACTATCTAGGGGATGTTTTAGCATAAGGTAGGGATAGCTTTATGTCTTAGAAAAACATTTAACCCATGTGGTGCAGAACTCAATGTGATGCTGAGTTGAAGCAGGAGGTTTCAGAGTGGAATTGGCACTGCCACATCGTGCACTTTGTCATATGCACTGAATTCTGCAAACAAAATTCCCTCATTTGCACATCTGACATTAAAATGCATGTCAGAGAAAAATCAACTTGTGGTTAGCTTTTGGCATCTGCCTTTGACAAGTTTTGCCTGTGTTGAAGACAACAGCAGCAATGAATTTTGAAGGCCACTAGGAACAAACAGTACATAGCTCTCTCTTGGCACTCCCATCATCATTATCATTATTGCTGCTCCTCTCCCAAAAGGTTTGTGCCTATGGATGGCAGGGAATCATCCATGCCCTGTGGCACAACTTGCTAACCTGCAATTAAGTTCTCTCTGGGCTATAATACCAGAAATAATTTTTTAAAAAAACAGTACCCAGTACTAAGAAAGGGGAAACCCTGCTAGAACAGTGCTGTTGATAGTGGGATTCTGTGTGTATGCAGCACCTGATGTCTTTTCCATTAAAGCACGAAAGAGCCACATGCATGTAACAAATAGATACACAAGGGAAAACACTGCAGCCTGAAGGGAAAACACTGCAGCCTGAGAAGGGCCATTAGTGCTGGCATTGCAGCTGCTCCTCAGCATCCCAGGATTAACTGGGACAGTGAACTCAAAGTGTGATTTACCAAAGTTCTGCAAGATAGTGGCATATCACTTGTACTTTGCAGCATGACAAAACTTGTCCTTCCATAATAAAGAGAAATTAGGGAGAAGGGAGATTTTTCCTCCCCTGTGTTTATGACATTGTGAATTATCAAGAACATTTGCATGAAATGTTCCTCTCCCCTTGTTTCCAGAAGACTCCCTTTTCTCAGTCAGCAGCAAAATCACCGGGAAATCCTGTGAATACAATGGCACCACCTACCACCATGGAGAAATGTTTGTGGCTGAGGGGCTTTTCCAAAACAGGCAAGCAAACCAGTGTGCCCAGTGCAGCTGCTCAGTAAGTAACATGACTTGACAGATCCCTGCTCTGTGTATGCTCCAGTTCTCCTTTCTAGAAGATGTGACACTGAATTATAAGCAATGCATAGCAAAGGCTGGGAATTGAGGATTAATGCTGAAACTCAGGAGAGTGCTCAGAGCTAGTGTGCAGCACCTGGTAAATAAATGCCAGATGATCTCTTAAACACAGTGCATAATGCATCCCCTGCATCTGCTGGAACTGAGCTTACAGTGCAGAGGCAGCAGGTAAAATATTGCTGCTTGGCATATACAGAATATTTCCCTTCAACCTAACTGGAAAATGTAGCACTAAACCAATGACTGATTTCATTTAGACTGAGCTGATAAGTAAAGAGCCCCAAGGCTGGGAGGGGACAGCTCTGAACTGGCACTGGGCCACAGAGCCATTCCTGAGATGTCACAAATCAAAGCCAGTATATTTGAGCAGTCACCCAGTGACTCTTCAGAGCCAGTGTCTGAACTAAAACATCCCTCTCAATCCAACCAGCTCTTCACTATCAACTATTGGCAGCTCTCTACTTCCTCTCATAAAATCATCATCATATTCTTCATGAACTAAGAATTTCATAGGCCAAGTACTGAACAGACTGTTCTTATCTAATATTCTGCTTTTCCATAGAGTGGCATTTATGTAAACACAGATTTAAGCATGTCCATAAAGAAATGAATATACAGTACCAGACAATCAATGACTCCTTCTAAATTCCCTTTTGTGTTTTACTGGCAGGAAGGAAATGTGTACTGTGGATTGAAGACTTGTCCCAAATTAACTTGCTCTGTCCCAGTTTCTGTTCCAGAGTCCTGCTGTCCAGTTTGCAGAGGTAAGTTCAAGCACAGTCACAGAAGGGCTCTGAATTTACTCCTTCCCCTTTCAGAGCCTTGTCTGTGCACCAGCACTGTTACTCACACTCTGTCTACAAGTTTCCCATGAAATGGGAATTTGAATCCAATGCATGTTGAGAAGTTACCCTGCCAGTGCCAGCAAGGTAGCATTGCTACCTTTTGTTTTCCTAACTTGAAATAAGGTGAGAATGCTCTGATGATAAAGTTGCATCCCCCTAATGAGGTAAATCAAGGCTTCAAATGATGTATTGAAGTAGCTGCCATTACTCTGGGTAGAGCAGCTTTGTAATAGAAGATGAGCTTCTATCTGACAAGTTACCAGACCTATCAAATTGTGCAAGACATGAAAATTTCAATTCAGAGGCAAGGGCAATTACTCCAATTTAAATTAGGTGTCAGACAATACTCAGGTGACTTCAGTATTTTACTAGCAGTTACATTTTAGATCTTGTAGTCACAGGACACTTGATTCTAGGGGCCTTCCCAGCCTCTCTGAATGTCTAAACCTAACTGTCTGTCTAAAAGCCAAAAATATCTGAGAGTTTCTAAATGTATTGTATCTCATTTATTAGTATTATGGCACTGGAATCACCACTCCCAGGCTATCTAAGCATCTGTGGCCTGTTCTCAAAGATGCAGACAAGCACCTAAAGGTCCCTGTGCTTTCCAGAAGTGCCACTCGTAATATTGGTGATGCCAGCATGCTTTGTAAAACTCTCCTGCCTGCACCTTTGTGCTGCTGTAGTCGTTTGATATTCTGCTTGTTTGAACTCAGTATTTGAAACAAATCTTGAAACTTTTTGCCAGGCAAACTGCTTGTGAAGCCACAAGCAAAACAAGCAAAGTGATAGTTCTGTTCCCAGGAAGAAATACAGTGATATAGTGTTTTAAATGTAATACATTGACAGTTAATTAAGGTAAATCCTTGTTAATTGTCTGATGTCAGTTACCAGGTAGTTATTTGAGCTCTGTCTAAAACCAGCCTCTACCAGGTCCAAAAAGCAATGTGACTTTCAAAGTACAAAGTATCAAACATAGTTATGCAGTAAACCAGCCTTTCTCCTAAACAGGGGAGAAATCAATCACTTCAGACACAGTCCCTAATGAGAAGGCAGTTCATTAGCATTTCCATATGAGAGGTGAGATTACATCAGATTATGCACTAGAGGCAACCCACTGTCTGCTGTGATCTAGGGCTTTTTTAATGTATTCTCCTGTCTACTGGTCTTTTTAAAAAAATGTAAAAATAATAATTCATCTCTTAACCTACCCTGTCCTTTTCAATATGGCAGAAGCTCTTTTATCTCACCTCTGTGTTTTCTATGAAATGCAAACCTAAACAAAATATTTGCAAAGATCTAGCACAGCTCGTGGGGAGGAAACTGTGAGGCAGTTTCTGCTCCCTGCATGGCCAAGTACCTCACTATCAAAATGTGCTGATTTTCATATTCATTCCTCTGCTACTGACTAGACCCTAACACAGCTGTAAAGCCAGGTGAGACTTTTCCCCTCTGTATCTCCCAAGGTGTTGCACAGTTACTCCTCTAATGGATCGTGTTCTGCTTCATGTACAGGAGATGGAGAATTATCATGGGAACACACTGATGGAGACATCTTCAGGCAGCCAGCCAACAGGGAAGCTGTAAGTGGCACCTACAGTTTAAAGATGCTTTCTTGCTGTGCTGTGCATGGCAGTAGGTTGGGGGAAAAAAGAGAAAAGGATGATAAGGGGTCTGAATACCTCCTGCCTCATCCTGGATTCTGTGAATCTAGCCCAAAATAGGTTTCTTTCACTCAGCCTGAATTCATGAATAACGCTGAATTAGAGCAGCAGCTCCCGAAATGTCTGGATTTGGTTTTTTCTGTATGTGCTCTATAAGAATAAAATTTGACAGTATTTGTTTGCTATGCAAGAATTGCTTTTAAATAATGATTGCAAATACTTGCTTCCCAGTTCACCTACACACATATATCTTTACTATAGGGCTTCACTGTCTTTGGTGATAAAAGTATTCATTAACAGCTTACTGCTCAAGAGATGATTTTTGTAACAGCATTTGGAGAGTATCTCAGGGCTTTCAAGCATTAGGTGCACTACCTAAATACATGAACCAGCAGATGTTTGGATGAGTGGGAAGAATCATGTCTATAAAATAAGGGATGTAATATGAAACCTTCAGGTTCATGGGCATTTTGGAAAATGACTCTCTGGAAAGAAGCAGCGTTTCTGCTCTAGAAAACATGCTGTGCACTGCTACCCCTACTTTTAGTCCAGCAGTGCTCCTTCCCTGCTCGTCACCCTTGTTCACTGGAACGAGACATTTCCTCTGCTGCTTTCTTTCTGTCTCCAAACAGAGGCACTCATACCATCGCTCCCATTATGAGCTGTCACCCAGCTCTGCCAGGCAGGTCGTCAGCATCCCACGATTTCCCAATGGCAGGAGCAACCGTGGCGTGCTGCCAGACCCCCAGCAGGCCTCAGGAACCATCGTGCAAATCGTCATCAACAACAAGCACAAGCACGGACGAGGTAAAGACAGAATTGCTCTGGGTCAGGAATCACCTAGAGCTCAGAAAGACCTCTCAAAATATACAGCAGAAGCTTGAAAAGTCACACTGGTATTGAGAAATCCAATGCAAAAGCAATAAGCTATTGAGGATATGAAAATCCTTCCTGACTGAGATCAGTTCTGCCTACATGTACAACAATGCATTTCACTCTGCAAAAGCAGTGATGCTCTCTGAGTTACTTTGTGGGATTGTGCCCCATAATTCTGAGAGCTCATGTGGCTGCCAGGGAACTGAGTGCTTTGTGCCACAAAGGACACCACAATGCCTTTAGATTCACTAAGCTGTTCACACAGTGGCTTTTCCTGGAGGAAATTGTGGTTATTTCCTTAACATTCTCTCCTATTTTCTAACTTTTGTAGCTGTAAACAGCTTATATTTCAACTGCCCTGCAAATCTCAGACCATAAAGCTTTGCCACAGTATCAGGAGTTTTCTGCCTCTGAGACTTAACAAATTATTCTCATGAAAGACAGTCTCATGTCTTCCCCCACCTTAACAAGTTTCCTGAGACAGTGGGATACAAGGGATGATCTTCCTCCCCTGTGACTGACACAAGAGGCAGATTAGGCAATTAGCCTGTACTGGATGCCTGAGCTGTAGAGAGGAAAATTCAACCAATGTAATAAATCTCACTCCAAGAATTTTCTTCAGTGCCTTCTGCTAATAGAATATAGGACATGCCACATTTTGAGGACAGCAGAATTTTAAGCCCGTGTGACAAACCATATTCAAATCATGTTCCTCATGCACTACAGGAAGGACAAAAACAAAGGGAAAATACCAGTTCACCAGTTAGTGGGACAGCAGGTTTGTACAGTAAGAAGGGTGGGATGCTCAGTTGCCACAGGGGTGCACCTCAGTGAACAGAGGTCTGCAGGAACAGGCCCAGGAAGTTATAAAAGAAATAGCTGTAAAAACACAGGCTCAGAAGAGAATCTGTCCACAAATACCAGTCAGCATACACTTAGAAACAACCCACAAAGAGTTAAAATCCCTTGTATTAGGGCCAACTAATCTTTTAAGGTATTAACTAACAGAAGGAATGTTGGCTATAGGATCTTTATTATCCACCTGAACAAGCATGAAAAAGCATTCAGATCATGCCAGTGTTTTATGGTGAATCTAGGAGCAGGAATCTCCAGGCAGTGCAATGTCTTTGACATGTAATTCACACATGAAGACATCATCAAAGCACTTTCTAACTGACTTGTTCCAGCAAATACAGGGCACAGAGACCAAGAGCAGATTTCTGGAGAGTGTCTGAGAGATCCCCATGATGGGAACAGGAATGCTGACCATGTGTTTTCTTTTGTTCCTGTGCAATTAACAAGTGTTTTATTAATTAATGCACATGTCCCTTGAGACACATTTCAACAAGTTATAAAAGAAACACACAACAACTCTCCTGACATGCAAATACTATGTGGTTGTGTGGATACAGATTTAACATTCTGAGCATGAAGAGCACTAAAAACATAACTAGAAGTTATTTGCCAGTATTTGGCTTCTACTAGAGACTTCCTCTGCTACCTCAGAGTATTTATTTAATTGTTCTGTGTCAAACAACCCTTAAAAGCCAGAGAGTATGTATCCATACAATGTCATGTATTATCCCTTCCCCTGTCAGGGAGAACTCAGGAAGTATTTATGTCCATAAAGGATCTGGAGAACTCTGGCTGAAGGAAAAGAAGTCCATGTAAGCATACAAATTAGCAAAAAATGCTATTTAAACATGTAAGAAACCTGCTGAGCAGCTGAGTACTTACCAGTTTTTTCATTTATAGCTTTTTCTCCCATGTTCTTGGTATACAGATAAAACTTCCCTTTTATTTGGGAAACAAAACTGTTTCCTACCTCTAAAAAACCCCATGTCTTAAGAAAGAGTTAAAAAGTAGCAAATTATAATCCAAATGATAGCATAAGCTCACAAAAGACATTGCAAAAAACAATCCCCATAAATCTCAGTAACTCACAAAAGTATAAACCAGTTGGTTACATCTGTTACCAGTTAGATATAAATTTCAGATTACAGATAAAAATTAAATTGTTTTTGAAAGTTACAGGCAAAATAGGAACATATTTTACAAATAAAAACATTAATAAAAATGATGGCATATTAGAAGAATTGGAAATATTTACAACATATCCCAACTTCACTTTTGTTGCTTTTAGAAATCAGGCAGTGCCCTTCCTTTCACCTTGTTAGGATTAGTTTGCATTTTTCTTTGTGTTTATAAAATATTTTAAAAGAAAGAAGTAGGATTTATAGGACAAATAGAAGCATGGTGTAAAGTGATTTAATTCCCATCAACTGCTGGGTGACCCAAAGTGGCTTCTACCAGGCATGGATTTTTCCACTCTCTTTGTGTCAGCTGTATTTCTCTGACTCCCAGGGGCTCTGATGAATAAATATTCTGAAGTTCTTAGAAGCTTTTGGAATGAAATTTCAGCCCCATATGCATCTTTTTATGTTTTCTTATGATTCCAAAAGCCAAATGAATTTATATACCTATTGACATTCATATTTCCACAAAGGTATTAAGCTCCATTTTGCAAGTATTCTGTGGTTTGTTCTGTGTGCTGTGTAGCAGAACTCTCATGCACAAGCAGTAAAAGGCCCAGGTATCACTATCCATGCACTGACAGCATTGCTCTCACTGCACAGGCCAGGCTCAGCAAATGGCTGGAGCTGAGCAGATGACTCAGTAGCAAATGACATGAACCTCTCCTCTGCCAATTTGATTCAAATGCAACCCAAACCACTGTAGCAGGCTGTGTCCTGTGTGTGGACTGAGGAAACCAGGGGAAGGAGGGAGGTTTCTAAGCTGGTTAATGCATAACTGAAATGCATGAACTGGTGGGGAGTTAGTCAGACACTTTGGCTCAGACACCTTCACTGTTTTCCTCAAAACATAATGGACATCAGCATCAGCAGAGGAAAGGAAAAACTCAAGGAAAAACTTCTCACCTTTTTCAAGGAAAAACTCCTCAGAAAAGGGTGACCACAGGCTCAGACTCATTTTAAGTGAAGGAACTGTAAGTTAAAATTAACAAACAGAGAAATGGGCCTGAGATGCTAAAAGATGATGTAAGGAGACACTACTTTAAACAAATGTGCATGAATCAAATGAATATTTATAGATAGGTAGCCAATGAACATACTTTTTCCAGCTGTACTTTGCCTTTTCTTTTTCTTTTCTTTTGTAGTTTGTGTTTCAAATGGCAAAACATACTCACATGGTGAATCTTGGCATCCCAGTCTCCGGGCCTTTGGAATCGTAGAGTGTGTGTTGTGCACCTGCAACATCACCAAACAAGAATGTAAGAAAATTCACTGTCCAGAACAATATCCCTGCAAATACCCTCAGAAAGTAGAAGGAAAATGCTGTAAAGTCTGTCCAGGTAAAACAAAGTTGATCACAGACCACCTTTTTGCTGTGCATGTTGAAGGGCTTGGCTCAAGCCTCCTGATCACAGGCTCTGATGTTCCAGTGTGTGACACAGGCAGAGCTGCCTGGCCACCTCTCTTCCTGCTGCTGCTCCTCACACAGGGGACATGCTGCTGGCACATGTCCTGAGCAGTCACTGCCTTTCTCTCTGCTGTTAACACGACTTCCTGATGCTCATTTCCAAAGAGAGTATTACAGAAATGTATACAGAAAGTTCATTACTGCCAAAAGATTCCCATCCTTCCCCCACCACAGTGCCCACAGAGCCTTTATATCATTTTCTAGCTTGTAAAATCCACATGGACATAACATCATTTCTGCTTTTGAAAATGTACCAGAAGGATTCAAAACTCTGATTGGTGTCAGTTACATAACTTAATCCTTAAAATAAATACTAATTTATCACAGATTTAGCATTGTGTCTATGCTGCATTAATGATAAAAGTTACGTAGACATTACTAAAATAAATGCTTACAGCTAGTGAAAAATCTCCTAAAAGGATTCTGCTGATGGTTTGCCAAATGAAAAGCCATGTTTTATGTAATGTAAAAGGTAAAGGACTGTCCAGTTCCCTTATGTGACTTTAAACAGTTCCCTTATGTACCCATTTGTGATGTTTGGTGATGCACTGGGCAAGAATGCTCTGAGGAAATGAGCTGCTCAGCCAGATGTAGAAACATTGGTAGAATGCACACTTTCCATCTTCTCCTGCTCATCTTGCTTACTGGGAAAAAGCCAGGATGCAGAGGCAGCAGGCAGGCAGGAGGTGTGTATCAAGGTCTTTTGGATACTTTGAAGCAGAGATCCACAGCTTTCATTGGAAGAACAGCCAACAAAGCCTGGCTAACAGGCTTCAATAGCAAAATTAATGGCAAAAAGGAGGTTTCTGCCTTGTTTTTTGAGATCCTGTGTGCCCATTTTTAAGAAAGCTGAACCTTTACCTGCAGTCTGTCTTGTATATGTGAAGATGTATTAATTATTAGGTGTTTCCACAGATGGTGGTCTGAGCCTCTAAGTTGCATCATCTCTCTTATATTCCTGTCCAACTTTCAATTGGCAAACAGAATAATTCAATTTCTCTTTATGCTCTACAACTTTTCCAGGTGGGCAAGAGATAATGTGCTCTGTGGCTGGCTCAGGCTTGCACTGCCCACATGGCTGCTGCTGAGCAAAATGCAAACCTCATGGATTCTTTTCCTCAGCAAAGCATGAATTCGGGTCTCTTCACTCTAACCAACCACCAATTTTCATTTAGTTCTTTTATTTCCCTGAGAGTTCTAACATAATTTCAAATATGCTTGAAATGTAGACAACAGGTTCACAGCTTGTGAGGAGTCTCCCAGACCATATTGTTGTAGACAGTTCATTTCCTTAGGAAACTGGATTACAAATACAAATACTGCCTTGTCACCATGGACAGGCTACCAGAACCTGGCAGAACAGAACACTCCTAAGTGTCTGTGTTAACAGCTGGAGATGGATTTGTGTGGCCATACAAATGAACATTGTACTTTCAAACTAATCATTCTTGGCTGTTGATGCCAAGGAAATTCTGGAGGATTTGATTATAGCTGTAGTATGTGTTCTGTCCTTTTTGGTTTTTAAACAGAAGATGTGCGAAGTCAAACCTTTGACAACAAAGATTACTTCTGTGGGAAAGAGACATTTCCTGTCTATGAATCCATTTTCACAGAGGAAGGAGAAACCATCAGGAAAATTGCAATAGAGATTGAAAAACCGCCTCAAATAGAAATACATGTGTGGACAATTAGAAAAGGTGAGTTGAGCAAGTTCTTTCTTTAAACAGTGTATCACCTTCCATTAAAATCCCAGGACAGTTTACAGATCCAAGCATTTTGAGACTGTTGTTCTTTTGGTTCTTTAGGATATCACTACTACAGCCACCTCCAACATACTCGAATTTTTCTGTACAAAACTCACTACCAACACACAATGCTGTAGTTCTGCTAACTCCTACCCTTCATTGGGAGCACAAGCACAATGACAAACAGGTTTTCAGTATTACTCTGTGTAATTTATTGCAGATAAATGCATAGTAGGGTTTGACTCAAATGCCTGGAGGCTCTTACTTAGGATGGACCAAAAAGCTTTCCATTGAAAGCAGTCTGCCCTAGTGATGGTACACCCATGATGGTACATAGAGAATATGGGCAACAAATCTGTTAAGGATGGAAACAATATCTTTTACTAAACTAACTGGTAAAATTAGAACAAAATAGAGAAGCATTCAGAAGCCCAAACACATTGTGAACTTTCAGTGTAATAAAAATTATCTCCAGCCTCATAAAAATCATTTCTATCTACTTTAAGCAAAAAGTATATGATCCTCATAGGAAACCCTCACATAGTGCACCCTTTGGCATGGAAATGATACATCTCTGGATGCTTTAAAGGAGAAAGCCAAGGCCAAAGTGGGAGCAGAAAAGAAATCACAGAGCATTGGATGGTTCACAACTACCCTGTGTGTTAAAAAGCCACAAAGCCTAATAATGATTTGACAGTCATGTTGCCTGCTGGCTCAGAATGGTATCTGACTGCAGAATTATGCTGTTTTTCTCCAAGACACTGGGACTTTTGGCTCCTATTGTAATTTAACATTTACTCATAATAAGGAGTATTATGAGTATTATAATTCCCAGTATTTTGGAAAAGAATTGGCTAATTCTCACATCCCTCACAAACTCACTGCAATCCCAATTTCACAGGAGGATTTACAGGGGAACTGAAAAAAACAGGGGGATGGAGAAACAGAATTTAAAAAAGAATAGACTGAAAATTTTCCAAAAAGGCAGGACAGCACTCCAGGTTTAGAACAATGGCACATTTCCAGTAACATGCATTTCTCATTTCTTTGCTGAAGGGATTCTGCATCACTTCTATGTTGAAAAATTGTCCAAGAGAGAATTTGAAGGACTTCCTTACTTCAAGTTGATAACAAGGACAACCCTTAGTAAGTAAAATTCTGACTTATTGAGGTTTCTACTCTCCATATAATCACAGCCATGAAAAACATTCTCTGTTACTCAGCCCAGTCAAATGGATGTACTGAATTTTCCTCTAGTATATGATCACAGTATTTGATAAGTTTAGATTTAAGTAATCAAAATACAGCCATTTAAAATATAGATACACAAAACAGTAGTTCATGTACATGCTGTCTCAGTCTCTGTGTTTTGATAAAGCACAATATAGGATCTTTTCTGCCCATGCTAGCATAAGTCTGAAATATGACTAATGTCAGCACAGCTGCAGAATTTGGATTTATTTATGTAACATGTCAAGTTACCCCAGTGTTTTCAAAAGCAATTTAGAAGGGAAAAATTCAGATATTTTTAAAGAGGTTCTACATACACTTATGTTGTGTTTGAAAGATTACTTTCCTATGTTCTTAAAAACATCTTCATTATTAAAATGTGTTTTATGAAAGGACATGTATTTCTTTTATCACTCATGATTCAGTTTGGTTTTTGTACTTCATCCAGTTTGGGATTGTGACAGTAGTTAACAATTACCAATTCAGCTAATTTGCTAACTGAATTAAGATGTAGATGTTTTTAATTCCTAGTTCTTTTACATTACAAGTTGTACTTTTTTCTATATGTTTTTCCTAGTTAAAAAGTCTTTTCCCAGAAATAAAATATTCTTAATTGTTACAGACCTATTGAGGTACAGATATGTTTTCATATAAAAAAATTCCCTAATTTTTTGCTGTCAGCCTTCCATAAGCTTGTCATTGTTATCTGTAATGTAGTATTCTTGTTACCAGGACAGCATGTATTTCTATTAACACTACCATAAAGGTGTAGAAATATTAATTTCCATCACACTTTGTATTACACACAGGTAAGAGGAGTACAAAGCACATGAAACATTTAGCTGTGTTTCTTCCCAGCTTTTAAATACTTTGGTTTACCAGAGTATCCAGTGTCATAAAATGGTTGGATAAATAGAGCCAACTTACAGGACTACTTAATTAAAGAAAATAGTAATATTCTGATCCATCTTTCTTTTCTTAACAAAGTTATTTTGCATGGAATATGTTACATGGTTGTAAGATGCTTTGAATATTTTCCATGGGAGGATTGGACATTCCCTCTTTGACCATTGTGAATCAGTTGGTTTGCAGAGTTCTTGTAAATGTCTTCCAAGTCCCTGTGCCCTTTTCTAAGTCAATATCTGTCTCCTTTGTGTTTTTGTTTTCAGGCCAGTGGAAAATATTTAGCGAGGGAGAAGCTCAGATCAGCCAAATGTGTGAAAGCAGAGTGTGCAGGACTGAGCTCGAGGATTTGGTAAAGGTTTTGTACCTTGAAAAGTCTGAAAAGGGTCACTGTTAAGGGAGACAGCACTGGAGGGAAAAACACAAGAAAACTTATGAAAACTTGGATCTGCAGCTGGACTGCAGGCTTATTTTGCTTAAGTCAACAGTTGCCCTAAACCCCAAAACTATAATGCAGTAATTATTCACATCATGCACAGCAAATTTGCTGCTTTATGTGTAGTGGTCTGTGTCAACTACTCAAATATCTCCTCCAAAAGACCAGAAGGCTCTGTGTTCCTGGTGGGGGAAGGAGGAAAGACTGTGCTTTCCTAGAATTGCATTTCTTTACAAGTTAAGAAGAGAAAACAGAGCATTTTGTGCTATTATTTGGCAAGTTATTCAAACTAATGAAAAGAAGGACACCTAATAAATGTGCAGGAGCTGTGGTGAGCATTATCTCCTGTCCTGAACTGATACCATTTCTGGTGTTGAAATGACTCATGTAGTAGTGGAGGAAAAATACAAGTGATACAATACTCATGTTGGAGACATAAAAAGCAGATTTAGATAACAGACTCCTTAGCAGCCTGCCTTTGGGATGATGTCTTGTAGTTGAGCAAACAAAGTCCATAAACTGAACAGCAGGTGTTAGTGGCAATCACTATATTTTTGTAGCAATTGGAGCAAATGTTGGCTTTTAAGTGGTTTTCACTGTTTCCTCCACCCACTTCTCTAGAAGTGTAAGCTCCCTATCATAACCCTCCTAACTTCATTCTTCTGGGCCCTATTTACACATGCCCTTGGCTGGTAAACCACCACCTAAAGTGACCTGGCAGAAGGTGGTGAAGCACTTGCAGTATTTTCAAAACACCTCAAGCATTAAAACTCACAATTAATAATGCCTTAAAAGTTGTGACAGAACTTAATTGATTTGTTCTGATTTGTTGCAAACATAATCTTCATTTTTCTGAAAATGTTTCAAGGACAGCTCTCTCCCATGACAAACACCAAACAGCTATAAGCTTGTAGAGCACCATAAGCTTGTTATGACAACTGTTATCTTTGGGAAAAAACTCAAATCTGAGAGATTCTGTTAAATTTAGTGTAGCATGTCTACAGTGTGTTTAGGAGAGGAGACTTTCATCTGCAGAGTAATTATAACAATCTGAAAACTGTTTTCACCAAAATCCTGCACTGTCCCATGGCTGCAATGTTGGATTAAATCCCAAGATGCAAGTGACTCTGCCTGCTTTTGCTCCCATTTTCTACTCCACAAGCAGACAGCAATGGTGCTGTTTAAACACATGCTAGGAAACAAAGCTTTATGGAAATGGCCTGAGCCAGGGGCTGCGGCTTCACAGGGAGTGAAATCAACAGTGACAGCAAGGATTTTGAGGTTTGTCATTCTGCCAGTGACAGCAATCAAGGGTGTCCACATTCCTAAAGGGATGAAGTTGTGGGAGAGGTTGGTGCTGAATGCCAAAAGCCTTTTCAGGCAGAGCTTCACCATCATAAGGGATCCTTGGCTTGGGCAGGAGAGCCTGGCAGGGTCCATCAGCAGTGCAGCCTCAGGAGGGGGATGCTGCAGAGATCCTCAACAAAGAGGAGCAAGGGAGGAGAACAGACAGGACCATGAAGGAAAGGCTGAAGGGAATTAGGAGAGAACATACAGGGTGATCTCAGGACCACCCTGCTGTCCCTAGGCCTGGACAGAGAGCAGGGAAGATTTGGGCATCCAGGCCATTTGAAAGTGCAGCAAGTTGAAATGCAGGAACAGCTGGCTCAGAGAAATCCTCTATAACTGTTCATTAAAAGGAGAATTAAGTGAACTGTCCTGCCACCTTTCCAGGGGACTGTAGCTTCCATAAGTCCTGTCCTGCTGTTGGGAAGGGGTGTAGCATATCTAAACAAAGGCACTAAGACCTCACTGCACCAGAGCTGCAGTGTAACTGTAGAAGAAGCAGTTTGGCATGAGAAGCACTGATTGCACATGGCATCTACTGGGTTGAAATGTGCTGCAGGACTGTAAAATTTTATTATAAATCTTTAGGAAGAGGTTCTGAGGAACTGTAGTGTTCTGGTGAGAAGACCAGCAGTTAATTTCTCACCTAACAGGCATTGTCTGTTTGTAGCAGTAGCTGGTGAAAAAAGACTGAGTGGAAAGTGTACAGTGTTTGTAATTTTTTTTTACGAGGAAAGCAACCTGCTTTTTGTATTTGTGACAGGACTGGTGGAATCCAGATTGTGTATTTATTTTATAATAAACACTTTTTAAGAAAAGCAAGAAACAATCATAAGCAAGATTTAGTAAAATGCAGTGTTGCGTTTTTCTGGTTTCTGGTCACTAAAGACAACAAAATACACAGTGTCATGTTTTGCATTCTATTCATGAGATGTATGTCTGTTATGGTACTTATTTATGTACTTGTTGTATCACTTTGACCTGGTTTGATAAATTAATAAACTCTGAAGTTGATAATAAAATCAGCTGGTTTCCATAGGGTGCTGTTTGGTCACGAGGTTTGGTTTCAGCTCCCTATTTGCAGTCCTGCTGCTGCCACCTCAGAGGAAGTCTGAGTCCATGTGCCCAGCTGGGTGCAGTGCATGAACTGCCTGCTCTGAAAACAATACTGAGATATGGACGAGTCAGACTGGAAAGTACCCAATTTAATTCAGCTTTCACCTACCCAGCAAGATTAATTTTGAAAATCAAAGTACTGACATCCATACATGGAAACCAAGTCAAGAAGAAATCAGCTCTGGCTCCAGGTGACTCCTACAGGTCAGGAGGGGCTGGGTATGGAGCCCAGAGCCCCATTCACTGCCATGTTCCTCTGAGTGCTTTGAAATACCCACACAAGTACAAGAGAAACAATGTGTCAGCCTAACTAACACTCTCCTCTTCCTACACTCTCCATTTAAAAAAAGGTCAAAAGCATTTCACAATTCAGATGATGAGTCCTTCCAAAATAATTGATAGCACATGAAGTATTTGCGTAATGTTGGTGTGCTCTAGTGCCTATTGTGTTATCCATCTAAGATAAAAGCCAAGATTTTGGTGATTTATTGTGGGAGGGGTGAAAATTGACAAAGTTAATCCTTATTTCCATTTATTGCTTTTGTTTGAGGTTTAAGAAATGTCTTCATCTTTTGATCTGAGGTTTTGGACTGTTTTACTTTTTGGGTAAAGTATGTCTGCAACTACATGAGTATATGAGTATGAAGCCACAACCCTCCCTTGTCACATAACACCAGCCCAGCCGTGAGCAAGAATGCAAAGCATCCAAAGCAAAAACAAATAATTGATCTTAACCCCACAAAAACAGTTTTTAATGTAGACACACTGGATGATAGTTCACACTGTAAATACCGTGAGCCTGATTGCTCTACCACTTAAAGTAAAAACTCCCAATCTGTCCTCAAGTGACCTCAGCTCAGGAGACAGAGGCAGTACATCACACTAAGCAAAACATGGAGCTAACCACTACAGACAGCACCCACAGTGAGTTATCTGTCCACCAAGATCAAATCCATCTCCTATAGATTTACATTTCTCTTTCTCTATACTTTCTTTGTCCCAGGATCACACCATCACAAAATCAGGTGTGTTAAGGCCATGATAAATTAAAACTCTTCTATTCCCACTGATGGAAACAGAAAAAATTCCAATCTCTTTTAAAAGGGTTGTACTGATACTTACTGTACTGGCAGTAAACCCACTGCAGTATGCTCTAGCAATTTATGTGTACCAAAGGTACATTTTAAATTTTTCACAGATTCTCAGTCACTTCATGTTCCCTAGACAGAACTGTTGCTCTAGCCTGGTTCTCCCCAGGTCAGTTCTCTCCTCTGCCAACAGCCAGGACAGAACAATGAATTTCAGTTCTAATTATAGAGGTATAAATAGAAGTCTAGTGATGCTTAAGGTTTATGTACTGGGGTGTTTCTGTTCCACATCTTTAAAAGGGAAGAGCCAGACTTGCCAGTTAACACATGGAGCTTGACATTAACATGGCATTTACTTTCATTTCCTGTATTAAAGTGTTGGGCAGCGTGGCCAGCTTTGATACTGCTAAATACAGTTTATGGTAACTGCAGTTCAACAGAGATTGAAATAGTTTCTACACAAACTTTTCTTAGTGTACTTCAGGTGGAATGAGAAGTGTTATAGAAGCATCAAACAAGAAAGGTGAGCTCTTGGGCCAGCTTTTTCCTTAGTGAAATAAAAAGACATTCTATAGAAGTTTACAGTTATGGCTGCATAGCTATCCATAACCTAATAAACAACAGTCATCAACTAATTAATCTTCACAAAGGTCTCCCTAGGAAAAGGAAGATTAGATTCTAAATGTGGTTATTTAGTTAACCAAAAACATGTTCTTAGATACACATATACTACTCCAAGGGATGATATGTTCCAGAAAGCTGAATTTTCATATCTGAGATCATGTTTTCAATTCTGTGCTATTAGAAAATATTTCCTTGCTTTGAGTGCCATATTATAAGTCCACATAAGTTAAGTGTCACAAAATCTTTGGGTTTAGATCTAGCCAGGCAGTGGCTTCCTTTCAAAAGTGGTCCAATGATAACATTAAAAAGCATAAGAGGATGTTTACAATCAGAACTGATTATCCACTAAGTTTAACTTTACCATTTATATTAATGCAAGCCAGGTGTAAAATTATGCAACCAAATCCTACCAGTAGCCCTTCTCACTCACTTCACACTATGTAAGTTATGGTAACAAAGTCAAAATAAAAAAAAAGGAAAAAAAGAAAAAAAAGAGTGATTTGGAGCTTCAGCAAATGTGCCAGAATTCTGTAATAAAACTCCTGCTGCTGTTTTGTTTTGAAAGAATTACTTTATAAATTTTGAATTGTTTTCACAAACAAAACTAAAAAAAACCAGGGTTTTTTTTATTAATTTGGCCTACAGTCTCTTTTATTTTGCAATCATAAGCAACTGAAAGATTCTATTGATAATGGTCAAAGCCCACAGAGACTTAAGAACTTACACCAGCTTTTCCCACCCTGATTTTTCTTCTTACTTCAAAGTCAGATGTCTTTTAGAGACCTTTGCACTGATGAGTCCCTGCTGAAGAAACTGGGCTCTTCCCATGACATCAGCCTGTAACAAGCTCCCAATGCCTTTATAGTCTGCATGTGTTGGGAATTATTTACTGCCTCTAAATGATGTCCACGATGAGATCACTCTTATTAAGACAAAACTATTATGACCACTGTGCTCACGATGATTGCAGCTCACATTAATGCATCGAGTGTCTAGGAAAATACACTTTTCAAGCAAGAAGTTAAGCAAACCCTGGAGAAACTGAGGAGCAGAGAAAGTCCTGACAGCTGCAAAACCACACTTGAATACTGAACATTGCAAAGTGCAGGTCTTTTTCCTGCCTCTCCACCAAGTAGTGCCTTTCTTAAGAGACTTTTTTTTTTTGCTATGATTAAAATATTGAAGGGAGCTTCTGCTAGAACAGTACCTCTAGAATAAAGCTCCACAAAATCTATCTGCTGGAAGACTTCTGAAGCCAAGAATTCACTAACAGGCAAACAGGGTTTCCAATTCTTAGATTGCACAGCTCATATATGCAAAAACTCACTGCCTGCCACTGTTCCCCTAAAATACATTTCTCTATAAATCTGTGTAATAGGCCCTGAAGGTTTTTGTGAAATTCAGTAGAAAAAGATACATCAAGTAGGATTTCAGAGGAAATTGTTAGATATAATTCTGTGCAAATCAGGTTTTTTGCACATTAGAGGGACATCTGACCCAACAGAGGAAGGAGCACTTCAACCTGGAGAGAAGGCACAAAAAATTAAGGAAAATATGACATTGTCTGTTATAAGTGCAAGGAAAAAGACTTTTCTCAACTTCTCATTTTCATTTTAAATTGCAGTTTTCAGAGACATTACAAATCATTAATTGCTACTCCTGCTGAACAACTTGTGCAATCTTAATAGATTTTCAAACAGAGGTTCCCAGGGGACTGCTCAGCCCAGAGGATTAGTAAAGAGAGTAGAGCAGTTGTCACTTTGAGTTCTACTTCAGGGCAATGGGCTGAACCCAGCAGACCTCAGAAATCTCAGCAGATCTCAGAAATCACATCCAAAGACCTTCCTTGTAAAAAAAGAGATTGCTCTGGTCTAGTACCTGAGAGGTAGTCAAGGTGAACCCCAGGATCTCTTCTGGGGCTGCCTCCACCAGCCTTAAAGCCACTGCTACTTTTCTATAATATCTTGCCTAACATATATTTAAAATAAAAAAATAGTCAGAAATTACAGACTGTTCCCTGGGATCAAAATAACCTGATTTCTATCAAGTGTCACCTCTCTATCAGCTTCCCTCCAGTCCCAGAGCCAGGGACACCTATTCCACTGTAAAAAAAATTCTGGTAAAACAAGATTTTGTGACCCAAAAAAGCAGAAGAGCCAAAATCTGCTTCCTAAGAACTTTTGATGACCTTGCTTGGAGAAACTCTGTAAAATTCCATCTCTGCTGCCCGGGAAATCACAAAGGATCCTGGCCCATTTCTGAAAAAGCTTGTGAAAAGTCAGTCTGCCCCTGCCAACAGCATAACTGTTATTGTCAGTAATTGCCATCGAAGGGAGAATCCCAAAAGAAAGTTGGCAATTAGGCTTAGGAGAGCTCAGAATGATGCAATGTTTGACCATAAGCTTTTGACTTAAAACAGGTAGTCCAGTAAGTTGAAAGTGCATTCAAATAAAATATTTTATAGATCAAAGGGGTTTTCTTTCTGACAAACTTTCAGGTGCCTCATAAACTCCTCAATCTGAAGATTTGACTGCTGCATAAGAGATGCCAAGCTTGGGGAGGAAATGAGAAAATTTGACATAACCCCTTCAAAATGAACTTTTAAGTAAGTTAAAACAGATTTTGTGCTCTTTTTTTCACCTTTAATTCTGCCCTTTAAGCTAACTACTTTGGATATGCTTAGATCTTTTTCCTCCATTATAAAATCTCATTAACTCCTCACTGGAAACACATCTTCCACTATCCTAATAAAACTTTATTTTTCCAAAATAATAAATAAAATAGGGTAAAACCAAGCATAAGGTAGTGATGGAACTCTTTTATTAAGTGAATAGGTGCTGTCTGTGCCAATACTGTCTGCTTAATCACAGCCTAACATTTTAATTATGTATATAGCTAAGGATTTGCTTGCATTGGCTTAATTATTCTGCATGATAATATGAACAAAGGGCCTCTGTTAAAGTAATCAACAAGAATTTTAGCTGGCTGAGTTTCCTCCAATGTTCCAAGAGCAATGAAAGATCTGATCATTAAGCATTTACTGCCCCTGAGAGCTATTTTAAACCTGTTCCCTTCATATCACAGCTGGCCTCAAATTCTTTTTTATCTGAAAGCCCTAGCGAGGCAGAACAAAAGAATGTTTCTCATTTGCAGGGAGCTGTCTGTGTCATCTGTGTGATGTTCACTAGCAGGAGATGTCTATCTTAATGAGCTTTTGGCCAGGAACAGCGCTGCCACTTGCTAACTTTTGTCCAGTTCACAGGGCTCCCGAGGCAGGGCGAGCTGGATGTGTTAGAATTGTAAATGAGCCCCAGAAGTGCACATTGCCCGAGGATCCCACAGAAACAATTAAGCAATAGTCTCTGCTCTCGGGGGGCCTCTCCTGCTGGATAATTGACCCCCCAGATAATTGACCCCGACGGGAGCTATGCAGAGAACCCACGCTGAAGGTGAGCACGCACAACAGAAGTGAAGGTTCATTATCTTGCAATGAAAGGGAAGTTAGCACCAGGCTTAAAGCTTTCACTTCTTGAAGGATTTGCCATTAATTTCTCCTTTGCCCAACAGAAGCTGACTGTTTCGAAATACATCCTATTTTAGTGGGTCCCAGGAATCAGATAAGTGGTAGCCAAGTAAACACTCTGAGCCTCCCCACATCTATGGAAAAAGAGAGTCCAAGAATCCCAGAAAGTTGTACAGAATAAGAATAATAATAAACACACGTCTTGGTTTAAAAGCTAAACTTTCTGCCACTATAAAAGCTTTCCATGTGAAATCTGGAAGCACAGGAAGAAATCCAAGTCAGTGTGTTACAACAGGAGAGGATCCCTGTGAAATCCAAGTACTTTCTGACCCTGCTCTCCTCTGTAAGTCTCTGCCATCAGATCACATTGCCCATCCCCCAGAACCTGCTGTCACAGAGGTGACACACTGCAGGAGCACCTATCCATGCCACATCTGAAAGATTCAGCTCCCCTGCCCCACCAAGATCAGAGATGGGGAGAAGAGAACTACAAAAGTCATCCAGTACCATGGTGGACACTGATGTAATTTCTGTCTTGAGTCTTTATTCAAATATTCATTTTCTCAATGAAACAGGAGCCTTCTTATCAAAATATACCACAATGTTTGTAATAAATCCAACAAGAAAGACTTCAAGAAATTCTAAAAACCTGTTATTTATTATATGAGAGGCAGATTTACTGGGGGGAATAGGGGGACTGCTGTACTTGAAGGCAGCCCTGTGGAGTTTATGTTTCATCCATTTGACTTAGCAGAAGCTGTAGCACTATAAAATCCCCATGTCACCACCACAGCTAATTCAATCTCACATTCACTATGGATTGATTTGATATTTCTCCTGTTCACTACAGATTACTCCTGAATCTGTGCTCTTGTTTTGCCCAGCAGCCTCAGCCCCATTCCCTGCCCTATCACTCCTGCTAACAGGCTCTATCATTTTCCCTGGGTTTATCATTTCTCCTTGCTTTTCATTTTCTCTGCCCTTCAGACTGCAATGCACATTCCTTTTCAAACATCTTATTTATGCAGTTGATCCTATCAGTGAAAAGGCAGTGGTGATGGATGGTCTTTTTGAATAAACCTGTGCCAAAAAGAATGAGCTTAGCTGAAGGGAGAAAGTGTGTGGTGTCACACTGCACAGTGGGGAGGCACCAGCCCCATAAGCCTGTCCTGCTGCTCAGGAAAGTGTCTCCAGGTGATAGTTGTATTGTTAACAAGTTACACCATTAAACAAGGTGATAATAAATATGTATTTTTCAATTCTCACTCATTAAAAAAGTCAAAGCCATTCCAGAGCTGACTATTCCCAGCATCTTACTTGCTTCATCTATATTCTAGTCCAGTCCCTGAAGGTTTTCCCTTACCTAATCTGCATTTTTCCTCATTATTTTCTCCTTCCACAGATTCAATTAGTTTTGGCCACCAACTCAGAAATGCCAAAGGCTATAGGAGAACAGTGTGGGGTTATTTCTCTCATCTTATTGGCAAGGGCTGCTGTTAAAAAGCCTGAAAAATAAAAAGCAAAATAAAATGAGGCAAAACAATGAGTGAAACTCCTACCATGCACCTGTGGTTTCAGAGAGCTGGCTGTTTGTGAGTGCTTAGTCTGCTTTCCTCAAATCTGCCCTTTTGAGACATGAACATTCACTCCTGATAGGAGATGGTGAGAAGGAAGGAAGCAAAACTTCTACAGTTGTGCAGATGGCAAACGTGAGGGAAGGCTCTGTAATGGAAAAGGTAAAGAACTACCACACCAGTCTTGGCTTGTGTCCTGCTGCACAGGTATGGTTGATTTACTCTGCAAATCCTTGAGCAGTTTCCTGTACAGCATTGTGTTGCTTGCTTTTCATGCAAGCTGTGATCTTAGCTCCCATGTTTGGTACAGTTCCTGTGTGGCATGAACCTGATTTCCAAACATACTTCCCCCACCACAGCCATCAGACTGGACTATGAAGCATTCACAGCCACACAACTGGTCACAACAAAAAAAATTATTCCCTAAACTGTTTAAATACCAATTTATATGGCATAGGAATGGCATGATGCCTTGGGGAGAAGGGCAGATATCTGCCAGTCCCACCACAGGAGCTACACTGGGCCAAGCCCCAGCTCTCACAGCTCACAGCTCTCTGTTGTTGAGTAGATGATACCCAGCACATGCTGAAAAAAGCAAACATGACATCTCAAACTTCATTGTGGTCTCACTCCAAAAATGCAAATCCCAGAATCTATCTGGATCATTGGATTTCATTTGTGGGGGCCAAAATTATCTATGGAGCTCTATAAACATCAGAACCTCACCAGAAAATGCACAGAGTGGTATTTTCTCCCACCATCTATTTCTTTGGCTTGCAAATTTCAAAAAATTTTGGCTAATGGAAGAGTTTTCCCACTGAAGTTATTTTTATGTAACTCAAAATCATTTATTAATCCTGGCATCTGAAAATACAGCTCTGTATTAGACATGTTCTTAGATTTTTCATTCGGAACCAATTAGAGAATTAATCACCTTTGACGTGGGAGGAAGAACAATCCCAGGTCTCTGTAGTGTGCATTTGCCTCAATATACAGCCAAAGACAGCAAGAGAATCCCCAGGACAACTGGTACGGATGTGATGTGAAGGTCTCACTATGTTTAAGTCAAACAGTTACCTCCAGGAACTGTGTACACCCCAAGATCTTAACAAAACCGTGCCTTCCTCCTTCTTTGATCTAGAGAATAGCAGCAAACTCAAAACTGGTAAAAAAGAAAACCCTCTTCTGCCAGCAGTCTTCAAAACCACTGCGGCAGGAGACCACACACAGGAGTCCAGAGTGTTAAAAATAGATTAGAAACTTATGTGAATAAGAAAATCAATATTTAAACCCCTAATCATTTTTATAATGTGACAGCGAGAAAGAAGAAAATCTGAGCTGATTTCTGGCAGTGTGCAGTGTTAGCATTCTGGTATCAGTTTCCATACACAGATCTACCAAAATAGAAACAACTACCATTAAAACAGTTTAAAAAAAATAAACTTGCTTTCACTACAGATAATAACACTTCTCCCCACCCTGAAAAAACATCCTTTTATTTGTCAAGTCAGGAAAAAAGGTCATGATGGTTTTCATAGAATTTGGACGATTTTCAGCCAGCTCCAATGACAAATGACAGCTGAGAGTCTTAAAGCTCTTAAAGTGTAGCAGGGAGGGAGAGCTCTGCACAGAGGGATTCATGCTTTCCTGTATTTGCATTTCTGCATTACTTCTATTTTACGTGTTTATAAAAGAATTTATACACATAGATCTCCATTCTTTAATTTATGCCTGTTTTCAGGAAAGTTATACCTCTGTCTCTCCTCCCTGCCCTTCCAGTTCTCTTTTAATATCTTGTCCACCTCTGTTAATTTCTGAAAAAGCCCCAACTGCAGTTTTCTGACAAGAAAAAGGAAAAAAAAAACAAAACCCAAGATGTTTGTGAGAAATATTACATTCCTTCTGCCTTTCTCCATTTAGTTGTCTTTTCTTCTTGCCCTGGTCTTGGCTGAGGTAGAGTTAATTTTCTCCCTAGTAGCTGGTATGAAGCTGTGGTTTGGATTTCTGCTGGAAACAATGTTGATAATTCAGGGATGTTTTCCTTATTGCTGAGCAGCGCTGACACACACTCAAGGCCTTTTCTGTTCCACACCAGGGAGAGGCTGGGGGTGCACAAGGAGCTGGGAGGAGACAGGGCTGGGGCAGCTGACCCCAAGTGATCCAGGGGATATCCCAGACCAAATGGCACCATATAAACTGGGGGGATGAACTAAGGGGGAAACACACACACACACACACCTGAGATGCCTTCTGGTGTGTAATGCTCACAGACAAAGGCATCCTGGGCACCAGTGACCTGCAAGAAGCAGTTTTTAGAAAGCCAAGCATATACTAAATTTTGAATCTATCTCCTAGTGCAAACTCCAGCCTCTTCTGATGAAGCATGTTGAGTAGCACAAGACAGAAGCATTGCCATGCACATGCTCCAAACAGGATCCTTCCTGGCCAAATGGGTTTTCTCAGAGTTGTAAGATGGTGGCTACACAGTTCACTTATGGACTGCTGGAGTAGCTGCTCAATCCAGCTGTGAGACTCTACCAACAATTTCCTCCTAAGTGAGGAGCAGACCTCCATCAGGCATGGTCACATCCACTCCACCCCAGCATGATCAAAGCACCAGAGCAAGGCAGAACAATGATCACAGGGGTTTTGTCCCACACTTTCAAACTGGGTTCTGGTTGTGCAGATTCAGTCACCTGGCAGAAATATCAGCACCTGTTCTTTAAAAATTAGTCTTTTCCTAGTATCTAAAACGAGACACCCAAAGAATAAACAAATCTGCAGCACTAATATTCAACTTCCTATTTTCACTAGTAGCAGCTTTTGCAAGGATAATTTAATTCTTCTGTTTCATCTAGTATTGCAGCTTGTAAACTCCTTTGAGGATCCCTACCAGGAATTCATCAGCATGAAGGATATATACTTGGAAGATCATAATCAAGTCAATCAAGGGGAGAAATTCAAAAGCTTTGCCACTAAAGGAGTCAAACATAAAAGCCTCCCTGGGGGGGTAGAGGTTTATGTACCATGCCTGGCCTATGTTAAGAAAATTAAAACTCGTTTCACAACATAAAAGAACCAAAGTGTCAAGTCACTAAAACCAGTTTCCAGTACAGACGCCCTGTTTGAGACTGGTTTATGAGGGAAATAGAAATTTATAATGCATTTAAAGAAACACAACTGACAAAAACATAACTAAGGCACATATACAAGGCAGACAGCACAGAACATAAATTAAACAAGGACAATTTAAAGGCAATTTAGCAGTCGTCCACGTTGCTATAACGAAGAACACTTCTGTTTATATCCATGGCAAACTTCTTACTTTTTTCAAAGGAAATGTTTGCAGAGCAGATTCTTCTAAGTATCTGCCTAACATAAGAGTTGAGGCTTGCTCTTATTATTTCCCAGAATCTTTTCAGATAAGGTAGCAGTGCTTGAGAAAGGGAATCCAGATTGCTGCTGGGGGATGTGTGTCAATGAATGGAAAATGAGTTTGGGTTTGCTGCTTTTTGGTTCTGTTGGATAAGGTAATTCTCCTCTTCCCCCCTGCTCACTCAGCAATTTTGTTTTGAAAACCTGCATATTTAATGTGACACATGTTCTAAATACATCCTTCAGAGAAGGATGGAAAGAAATCAGTTTTCTGAAGAAGGCTGTCAGAGCTCTCCAGAAAAGAATGGGGTATGAACTGATTGTTATAAGGCACATGGCAAAAAACAAGGTATCATTTTTCCTTGCATGCAAAAATGATAATCCACTAATCCCTTTGAAACTGTGTCATTGAGAGGACCCAGCAGAAATGAAATAGAAATGTGGCTATATAACTAGGTAAACATTTTGTTGCCTCCAAGAAGAGCCATAAAGAATCTGGTGGAGATTTTTCAAAGTTGCCTTAGGGGATGGATGTCTAATCCCCATTAAAATTAACAGAAACTGGCTCCTCAAACCCAGTCAATGGCTTTGAAGAATGAGCTCTGTGGGGGTGATGTGTAGTATCAAAGAGCAGGGATGAGTTGTATGGTTCACTGCATCACATGGGAGTCACTTGTATGTTTGTTTGAATAAAAAGAAACTGGGGGGAATGAAGACAAAACCAACAGCAATAGTAACAACAACAACAACAATAATAGAGATTGAACTAAAAAACCAGATAGAATTTCCCAATGGACTTTAACAACTTCAAACATTGTGGAAGGGTTTATAGTGGTAACTGGAATTCTCTGAGTGAACTCAAGACTCAGATCTGTTTGGGGATGATGATACAATTTAGCAAATCATTACTGGAAGAGCAGTTACCTATTTTTAAGTTTGCTCATTTTCATTATTTTAATCTCTTAAGGTAAATGACAAACTATTAGACAGTCATTAGAAAGAAAAAATTAAAATCTAAGTGTAAATGGTGAGAACTTCCAGTTATCCAAATGACAGACACATTAAGGTTGATTTTTTATGAACTTCATTAATCGTAAACACTTTGAAATAATTTCCACTAGCTGAAGTTATAAAGTATTTTTAATTTAAGGCTTGTCTTTTCCTCAAATTATTACATGTGTTATCAACTACTCTTCTTACTATGAATCAGTAATATCTGCTAATTGGTAATATCCATGACAAAGGGGTTGGGTCTAGATCATCTTTAAGGCCCCTTCCAACCCAACCCATTTTATAACTCTTTACTAAAACTTAGAGATAGCAACTTAAAATTATAAAAGGTAAACATTGAATGCAGAACAACAATCACCAGAACTTACAGGCACAGGACATAGTTGAAAATTTGATTCACTGAAATATTAAATAAAGTAATAAAAATATCAACAGTTCCATAGGATTGGATCAACATTTAGGAATTTGTCATCATTTATTTAGGTGGGATTCCCAAAAAAATACACATGGGCATCATGTCTGGGCATCACATTCTCCTCTCTCCCTGCATCCACCTGCAGCAGCCTTTGGCAATGCCCAGAAACAGGCCTGTGGTTTGACAAAAACTTCAGCCCCGCTGCAGCCAGCTCTCCCATCCCCAATGAGAGATTGAAAATGAGCTCTCATTTTAAAATCACATGCTTTTACTTTTTTTTTACAGGAAAAACTCTTGTCTGGAAAGGCTCCTGTGACAAAAGAAAAAATGGCTTGCTTTGAGATGATGTACAAAGTCTTTTTCTTTTAGCCTCTTCCAATATTTAGAGGTGGTGTTCGTTGCAATGCAGAAAAATACACAGGATTTGAAATGAGAACTTTGACATTAAATTTCCCTTTCAGCTAAACAGCTCCTGCCTTCCAGACAACTCACACTTGGTTAGGAACATTTTCTCCTGACCTCTGGCTTAAGGGGTTTTATTTCTACAGACTAAAAGGAGAGTGGGTCCATTCTTAGGTGCCAAATTGGGGTGAAAATCACCACGAAAACATGAATAACGCTCAGCAGTACCAGAAGTAAATTAAGTCTAACTAAACAAGCCATGGCAAACAGAGTAAACTCACACTCTAGGGTGGACTTTCACACAGAAGGCAGCTATAAACTGAGTGTGGCCTGCAAATCCATCAGCCCCCTGCCTCTACCTAATGAGACTCTTTTCTTTATTGCATTTTTATAGACTTATAAAAGCAGCATAGGATGGATTATATGGGCTGTCTGTCTACCCTGTCCATCTGTGGCTCTATTGGTGTTCACTCCCATGGACCAGGATAGTACCTGGCAGGGGCTGGAACTTAAAGAAATACAGAGGTGACTGAGAGACTTCTGAAAAAATTCCAAAACAACAACAGACATACAACCACTTCCCCAGTAAAACACTGATTCCAACAACACCAGTTTGTAACAAGGACTGTAAAATCAAAATGAGTCAACAGGAAAACTTCTCTGCAAATGCAGCTCAACACTTCAACAGCCTTTGTGTGAGACCCAGGTGAATGTCAGTCCTAATTCATGTTTAAAACAGACAATTTCTCAGAACTCTAAATGGGACATAATTTTTTTTAAAAAAAACAGGTCATGTCTATTTGGATAGACTTATTTCAAAGTTCTAGGATAATGACTTCATTTAATATGCATTACACAAGACATTTTTGGAGCTATTCCCATAGAATCAAAGCCTTCCTGTCCACGTAACTCAATTTTGCAATTCTTTATTTTGTCAGTGTTGCTGTAAACAATGTGCTGCTCATGGCAGGGAGGGGAGAGGAGAGATGTTCTAAGGAAAAATAGTCATCCCTGCACAGAATTTTGGAGTTACATTTACCAGCTGTATAAGTGTTCTGATAAACTGCCAAAAAGGGTCACTATAAAGCAACGCTCCTTTAAAGTTTTAATCCCCATTAAAGGAAATTATCTGGACTCTCTCCAGAAACATTTTGAGGGGGAGAAAGGGGCAAAAGCTTCCGCAGAAGATCAAATGTTGTTGATTATAAATTCATTACCAGCATAGCTGCTAACTTCAGTAAATTAACAAGGAACTTTTATTATATCCAATCAAGCTCTTGTTAAAGATAACAAGTTCTTTTCATTCCTTGTATATTTGTATAGCAGTCACTCTCCTGGAACTCATCAAAGCTTGTTGCAAATCCATGTGAAAGTACCACTCTCTCTTTTAACTTCTTAAAAATAATAATGAAACCTTATGATCACAGTTGCACTGGTTATGTTAAAATCTTTCAAAATAAAAGATTGGGAATTACAGAGAAATCTGCCCCAGTACAGCAAAGAGACTGATATTCCACAGCAGAAGAGTCCTAAAATGATAAAATCTTCACACTTGTTTTTTATTGTTTTGCTTGTAGAGAAGAAGGTTAGTTAAAAAGTCTTTTTAGGAAATCTGATAGTGCAACAAAGATCCATTATGGTTTCACTTTAGAGAAGGCATTCACTCAAATATTAATTGCTAAAAAGCTATTTTACATAATCAGTTCAACCATATGATTATGTTAAGAATCCTGTCTTTATCAAATAACCAAAAGTGGGAGGGAAGAATGTTTTGCTTTGAAGCTTTTCACTAATAATACATTTTACAGCAAGTTAAGTATTTTCTAAAAAAATAACTACTTCAAAAGCAAATATCTTGGTGACAGGCTGTTGCACTGAGATCCCTTTCTTACATGCCATGCTTTAAATACATATTTTTCATCCATTTCATTTGTCTGCTGTCCAAGTTTACCAGTGATGAAAGAAACCTTTCTGGAAACTATTTAAGAAAGTTCCAGTGCCCACTGAAATCAATGTCTAGACTGGATTAGTCTAATATGGGAAGTCTTCATAAAAACTTAAAATTATCCCTACTATTAAGTATGATAAAAGCACACAAAATTGATGAGAATCATTTTTAAAAAGGCAATGCAAACCAGTACTTCTCAGTCCCACTCCTCTAGCAGTAATAAAAGAAAATAAAACCTAATGCATAAACTGTGCCTTTTTAGGTAGGTCAGCTAAAAATCCATCTAATTCAGTAATGTATTTCCACAATTGTAAATGTTTTTTCCAACAGTCAATCAGTTGCTTATTGCTTATTACTGATATTGCTCAAAGCTCTTTGTTCTAACAAGCTAAATAGGAGCTTTTACAGAAAGTGTAATTCTTTTGTTTATTTCTTTTCCATTTCTGCTGGCCAAAATGAAATAGTCATGCACAGATAAGCTGAACATGAAGATGGACATTTCTCCTCCTCCCAGAAGGACACAAGTTGTATCTGGGCAGCTTTCCATGGTCTGATGTCCCGGCATAGGAGTGTTTGAAAACCCTCTCTGGCAGCACAGTCCAAAAGCCAAGAGGTGAAGCAGAGGGAGCAGCCACCTGTGGTCTTTTTATTTCTGCATAATATCAAATACATTCAGCTTAACGTCCAAATGTTCTTGGACAACTCCAGCATCCTGTAATTCCCATGTAATGTATCCCTCCTCTCCCAGGCAGCCTAAGGTTCATTGGCTCTGATGAGATAAAAACAGCCATTGCTACTCACTAATATTATGTAATGAGCTGTGGAAGGCCTGGGAAGAAGCACCATGGTTTGCAGCATAAACACTCATTTGACTCAGCAGAGGCAGTGCTCAGTGCAATTACACATCATTAAATATAAGCTGAAGCTTCTACATTTTTTCTCTTTTCTTTGTTTGTTTTGTTCATGCACTTGTCTTTCATCCCATTAAATTCATTGGCCAAATTCGTCGCTGTTACCTGTTTTAATAATAATTTCATAATTAACCAAATGGGAAAAAAGCCCCACCAAACCAGGATATTTCCAATTCCCTAAAACCCAGATCTGACCCAACCACTCCAACATCTGCAGATGGTAAGCACAGTCCATCTCTCCTTTAATATCAATGTTAGCTGCTAATATGTACACACAATCATCTTTTGATCCATACTGGGACTAATGTCTGGCCCAGTTCTGCATTCATTGCTCAGGCAAAGCTAACCCCAGAATCAAAGAGAACTTAGTTCAATTAAAGGCTAAAGGAGAGAGTTTTTACTTTGCTCTGGGCAGTAAGTGCACTGGAAGAGTCCCATAAAACACAGCAGTGCTATGAGGTTATTTGCCTTTGCATTCAGCAGCTGCAGGAAGGTGTCTCAGCTCTCTGAGTCAGCCCTGCCTCAGCAAAGCAACTCATGGAAATACATGAACAGATTCATTGTGGAGCCAACAGGTTTTAGTAGGAACTGGTTATGTTCTGCTAGAGTTTCAGCATCTCTTACAATTTTCATAATTAAGGACATAATTAAGCAGTAATAAAGAATGAGAGATATTTAGGACTGTCGGTCTCAAGCATTTAAAAAACAAGTCAAACCCAAATACGCTTTTTCACTGACCTTGGACTTTTTCAAACAGACTTTAAGTCTTTGAGGTTTGTGTTTCTGAGTTTGTCTCACACGGAGTTTGAGACCTTTTTTTGAAACCCAAGATGCTTGCAGAATTAAATTATGCTAGGAGCTGAGGCTTTAGGAAAAAAAATACTGAAAACCATCAAAAAGCCATTAGCTATTTCTGTTGGGTTAGGTAGTTTAGTGACCTCGTTCCCTCCCCAGATGTTCTTTTAGGAATGTTGCTGCAACCATTCCAGACAAAAGAGATGCAAGAAAATTTGGGGGTTTGTGACCAAAGAGTGGTGATTGCATTCATGCACTGAAGGCTGAGACTATTTCACCAGTTGATGGTTATTCCCAGAAGGTGCAATTAAAATGCAGCTGTTCATTAGGAAAACGATACACTACTCTTGCATAAGTAAGGTGTGTCAGGAGCAAATAAAGGGGTCATTTTTGGTCCAAAGCCAGTCTGTGAATAAATGCTGGATTGGAGATTTGATATACAATTTCACAATCAGCAATAAAGAGGCAAGACTTGAACCAAGTGCAACAACAAGCCTTTGAAAGTTGAAAACATGATGTGGGAAATATCTTCAAAAATACTTTCAATAGACAAAAAAAAATATCAATACTAGCAACACTTACAGTGAGTTTATCTAGTTAAAGCATCACATATTTCTAGGGACTCTTCTTTCTTGAAATAAATACCAGTCCCAATGGGGGCTGATCTGGTTGTTAGCTAAAACAGGAAAGGAAAACCACTTACTGTTATACTTTTTATTCATCATATTCATCACTGACTCACATTCCTCTAAGTGTTTGTACCTGGGGGAAAGACATCCCCATGTTTGCAGTCTGCTATTAGCAAATTCTCAAAGGGTGTTATATAATCAAAATTTCACAAAAGCTGGTCATGCAGGATTCCCTGTCCATGGGACACAAGTGGCCACTCTCCTAAGATCTGTGGATTTATCCACAATTAAGCCCTTTCGAGTCTGGGTTCCCTCACTGAGCTAGCAGGTGTGTTTTTGCATTCTTCATAAAAACTTTTCTTGACTCTGTAATTCAAATATCCATCAGCATATTTAGAGAGGAAAGATTTTTCAATACACCCTCTTATAGTCTGTGATAATCACAGCTCACATGCTACCATGAAATCCATTTGTAGCTATCAAAACAAAAACCTGACTTCAGAAACCATCAGCCACCTGCATCTTACATTGGCTTCAATATATTTTGAAATATTCAAATATTCATTTCAAATAAAGACTTTCTTCAGGTGTACACAACTCCAGTCAGCCAGAGTGCCTTCTCTTTTGAGTGCTTTTCAAAAGACACATGTTGAAAAAGCATGTTCCTTCCTCCTTTGCAGTGAATGGATTCTTTGAGGAAATGGGAGTATTAACTGTGATACAGCTACCCTTTTTGTCAAATTCTTTCACAAAGACATCACTGCTTCTGGGACCCACGGGCCCACATATTATTCACAGACCACACACTGGGAGGAGATGCATTGACCTCAGGTCTGTTACATCACCATTAGTGTTACTCCACCCAGGATCTGAAGAGTTCATTTGGATGAAGTGTCAGAAGTTATCAAGAGCAGCCATGAACTTGGGCTGATTCAGTTTTGAAAGCCCAAACAGGGCTCAAGGAGCCAGAGAGGCCAAATTTTCCATCCGTCCTCTAGGGTTTTGGTGGTACCGTGTTTTTGGTTTTTTTAATCCATATTACAGATTCCCTACTTTATTACTCAGTCCCAAGGAAACAAGACAAAACTTTAATCTGTACTCATTTCTCTTCTCTGTCATTCAGGAGAATCATACAAACATCCCTCCTGGGTAAATGACACGGCCTCCTGAATTGTACAAGCTGGCTGTGAGCAAAGACCACAGTCTCTAGGGCCAGACCACAGGCTTCTCCTTTTGTACAGCTGAAGAAACACAGAGCAAGTGGAAAATGATCAAGGATTCCTTCCTTTGACACAGGGGATCCTTTGGGTGGATGGATGACAGGGTAACCCGCTTTACTCAACAAACGTGCACACTTCCCAGAAGGGGCCTGTCAGGAGTTCTAAGCAACTAAATGGATTGGGAGCAGACATAAGAATGTAAAAAGTCTTTGGGCAGCACAATAAAGGACTGCAGCCCAGCCTTGAATGTGTGCTAAATTAGACTGAATCTTACTAAGCCTGAGGGAACAGAGGGAGACCTGGCTTCCATGTCCTTCCTTCTCCTGATGTGCTGAGTGTCACCCCAGCAAGACAGAGAACTGTGCTCTTGGGTTTTCCTTTCTCCATCCACTTAGCCTTCCATGTGCCCACAGGACAGAGGGGGAGAGTAACACAGAGGGTTAATGGCTTCACTACAGTTGACTGGTGTTAAAGCCAGGGCAGATGTGGGCTTTAATTAGAAAGCAGCTGCACATACATAAACCACAGCAATCTTAATCCAGAGAGTGACAGCATGAACACAGACCTCTTGCAAAAGCACATACCTTTAATCTGCATTTGTCTGTGGGTTTAGGGGGAAGGGTTTCAGCAGAATTCTATCCTCATAGGAGAGGAGCTCATAGGAGACAAGGAAAAAGTATATATATGTCTGAAAATCAGAAAAGGGCACTTAAAATGTAAACAGAAAAGAATAAAAATAGACCAAGTACCTCAGCACCAAAAGAGAATATTAAGTTTTCCATTACCTTTCACAGAATAGATCTCTCCCACTCTGAGCAAGGCTCCAGCTGTTCCCATGGCTTTCCCTTGAGCATTGATTATGCTGGACATCCTGTGAGCCCCCCACAAACTGGTAATTACATCTAGAATTGAGCCCTTTAGGAATTCAGGTACCCAATTTGCTAGGAATACTACTGAGGAGGAGGAGGAAATCATGAACATCAAATCCACTCTGCTAATTTTTACCATGGTCCACTGGGTGGAATGTGGAGGTTTCCTTGTTGAAAGCAGGTCAGTGCAGAAGAAGCAGAGCTGCTGGACAAGCCAGGTGCTGCATACTCCTGTCCCTGCAGGCAGCAGCAAAACCCAATATAAAAAGTGTATCACTTACTGAGGCCCAGGAAATCCATTCAGTCTGAAGCCCACAGGCTTCTTCAGACTGTGTATAAGGACATGCCCAGACAGGACAATGTCTGGCACTGTTCTGTATCCACAGAGGAGTTTTCATGGCTTGCCCCATCACATGCACTGCACACCCAGTGTCAAGGGGTGCAATGCATTTCATGCTGTCAGCTCCACTCAGCTCCAAGAATCTAAATGGATCTGAAGCTAGAGGGTGGTTAAGCTGGGAATTTCAATATCTCAGCATACACTACAGTAAAACATTTTCCTTTCTGTCTTGAGTGAAGGTCCATATGCAGTCTTACACTCTATGGATGCTTGCTATCCTTTGGCTTTCCCACTCCACCAGTGAAGATTACTTGGATGAGAAGTCCCTGGCCCTCAAAAAGAAATAGACAGAGAAGGGGACAATCCTCAATCCTGTCAAGAATTGCAGCAGCCCCAGAAGGTTCTGTGTTAGAACTTTGTTTCCTGGCAGGACCTGTGGATGTGTGGAGAGAGGAACAGACACTGGAGCAGGTTTGCTGGCCAGACTGGTGACCCCATGGAAAACCCATGTGGGAATAGTCTGTTCCTGAAGAAATGCACCTCTTGGGAAAGATCACACTGGTGCAGTTTGTGAAAAACTGTGCAGCTCGTGGGAAGGATCCACGTTGGGAGAAGTTCTCACAATCAGTCAAAAACAAACCAAGCCACCACAACGTCTAGGCAAATCTGCCTTATTTCTAAATCCACACTGGAGTCCATCACTTGAGTAGCCTCAGTACACACAGACAGCATGACCTTCAGCTGACAGATGACAGCAGTCCAGAGTCTTGGATTCTGTTTAACATTCATCAGTGATTCACTGCCAAAAGACAGCTCACTTCTGGCCTGCTTCAGTGGGGAAGCCACTCAGGCCCTGAAGCTGGCTGGGTAACACAGGTGCCAAAGCAACATATGACATGACACAGAGGGGCAAGAGGGGAAACACCTAGTAAAAACTCCAACATTAAGTCTTCTCATTTTTCAGCTGTAATAAGGTGCCTACGCATCCATATGTAACCACATTATGAGGGGCCTGACTTCCAGGACCACTGAGTCTCCTGTAGTTTCTGTGGAAACTGCTAGACAGAAATCTAGTCTCTTACAAGGGACTAAAAATGCATTTGCATAGCTAAAGTCGAGCCACTGTTCTTAACAAGAACATCTTGGTATTTTGGTTTCCATAGTAGAACAGCTGGGGATGGTGAAAGGCTGATCAGCAAACTGAAGTGGGATTAGCACATAAACCCAGTATTAATTGTATAAGCAAAAGCCAAGGTTGGTAACCTTTTATGAGGAGACTGTGCAGACTGAATATTAAAGGGGAAAAGCTCCAGAGAAACCTGACAGATATTCTTTGCTGCAGCCACTTGGGGGGTGAGAAACAGGAGAAAACAGCTATTCCTTTGATAGATTGATAGGCTGAAATAATTCAGGATTACAACAGTTTTAAATTCCACATAAATATTTCCACACACAACTAACACAGGAAATCTTGGAATCATACAATGGTTTGGATTGGGAAGGACCTTAAAGATCATCTCCTTTCAACCCCCCTAGGTGTGTCAACCACATCACTCAGCTTGGTGTCATCTGGAGTATGGGTGTGGATTTCATGGATTTGGAATTCCTGATGATATTCTTACAGAGATTAACAACTCTTCAGAAAGGCAGATGAATCTGAAAGTGCTGGTAGCCCACACAGTCCTTAACCGGACCACTGCTTAATGAAGGTTATGATTCACTCCCATTTCATTTGTGCATTTGTACCACATTTCCTTAATTCCTCAAACATCCCAGTGGTGGCTGCTGGCATTTCTGTGCACAGGAAAGTAACTAGTAAAGTATTTAATATATTGCAGCTTCTTCAATTCAACCTAGCTGCAGAAAATAGCCATTTTCTCTGTCGGTGCTTACAGGACCAATTGCCAGCACCTGATAAAATGCTGGGAGACCTCAGACACAACACTGGAGTTACTGGCATGGAGTGAATAACCTGTGAGTGAATTGCAGTGGCTCCAAATGAAATCTTTCTACCAAAATCCTCATCTATAAAATGAAGTGCTGCTGTAATTTCCTAACATCCATATTATGCTGCAGCTACTTTTTCATGTATCTTCTTTTGTACAGAGCACGTTGAAGTGGGGAGTGATGTGAAGGTCAGATTTGTTTTGGAAAAGCCCAAAAGCTCTTTCTGCTGTTATTAGGAGAGCTGTGAGAAGGCCCAGTGGCAATGATATGTAGATAAACATCTGCATTCCTTACATACCACAATCATTTTTGCTTCAAGCAGAACTTCACACTTCCAATGCTAAGCAGATTGTGTTTGTGCCCATTAGACACCCAAATGCCCTCTCCCCATTTGGTGTCAGGTATCCATTTGATAATTTGCTTTTGCATTATGAAGAGCCATGACTGACTCAGTGATCCTCTAGATTTGTGAAAGCTCTCTTGCATGCTGAGCAAACACTTCGTCCTTTTACAATACTGCATGAGCTGATTCTTCAGTCAAAAATATTCCACTGCCATAGAGTTGCATTGCAAAGATCCTCAACTATTTTATGCACTGCCTACTTAAAAAATAAATAAAGACTGAATTTCATTCCTGAGCCCAGGATCCTCTTGCACTATACAAATGTAAGTATTTAATTTGGCTTCCCTGTTTATGTTAGTTTGTTTTAGTTGCTCTGTGTCTTACTCAAACACAAGAATGCAGTATAATTTGACTTACTCAGAACTGTGTGTTTTTGGCTGCTTTTTGTTTCACAGTAAAAAACCCCCAGGTTTTAAAGAAGGTCTAAAAGTGTTTTTTGTTCTTTAGTTGTGAAACTAAAAACTAGACAAACAACCAAAAGAAATTTCATACCGAGAGCCTGCAAATAAAGGCACAGACTTAAAAAATGAACTGTTTGTAGTATTGGGGAAAGGAAGCAGATTGCCAGCCTGCAGAGACTGCTGCTCCCCCCTGCAGAAAGATGTTGGAGGTTAGAGCAGTGCAGTACACTCTCCAAAACCCTCTTGCCAGTGTAAATTGGCTTATGGCAGGTACAGGGGAGAAGGGCACAAAGCTACACACCAGTGAGGGGGGCACTTTCCCTGGCAAGGTTTATTCTAACCCAAGAGATCTGGGAAGTACCAAAAAGCTGTTCCCGCTCACACTGTAGGAAATGGGAGGAAATGGAGCTGCTGGCTGTAGAAGGAGCTGCCACAGGTCACAGGAGATTATCTCAGCACAGCAGCACCTCATGCCCAAGCAGCAGGACTGACAATCCCAGTCACTGAGTCACAGAGTCCATTAGGTTGGAAAAGACCTCCAAGATAATGAAGTTCAACTTTGGACTGGTCACTATATTGTCAACTAGACCATGGCACTAAGTGCCTCATCCAGTTGTTTCTTGAACACTCCCAGGGATGGTGATTCCACCACCTTTCTGGTGGGCAGCTCATTCTAGTGCCTTACAACTCTTCGTATGAAGAAATTCCTGCTGATGTCCAACCTGAACCATCCTGGTGCAGTTAGAAGCTATGTCCTCTTGTCCTGTCACTTTCTACCTGGGAGAAGAGGCCAACCCCTACTTGTTTACAACCTCCTTTCTCAGATTGTCATGGATCTCAAAGGCATCAATAGAGCTTAAAAATGTAGGGACAGCATCTGGGACAATATGGAAGAAACTTTGTGACTAATGTTATTTTTGGTATCTTCACTTCGATATTAGTTTACAAATACATAAAGTTTCCCTAAAAAGATATTGAGGATTCTTCTATGAAATGTGGTAAACTCAATGTAAGCAATCACTCAAATCCAGATCCACATCAGCTTGGAGGGCCCCAGCCCTTCCCTGGGGGGATCCCAGCCCTTTCCTGGATACTTTTGCCCCATAGATGCTTTTGCCTATTTCTGTGAATTATATTAAATGAGTAACAACCAAACCAAAATAAATCTCCACAGGAGGCTGAAAGTAGCAGCATCCAGAGCAATTATAGTCAAATAATCAGAAGTAGCTCCCAATTTAGAACACGTGAATGTTAACATCACCGAGACAGAAATCAAAGTAGAAATAGGGTTTTTTTAATTAAATACTGATCATAAAACTAAGAAGCCACTGATATCCTTGAAAAGTATCCTGTTTAAACTCAGAGAGATTACAGGCTCACAGACCTTAAGGTCTCATACTCTTATTATTTATACCAGGCTGCCCTCTAGCAACGAAAACCAGTGCACAGCATTCATGAAGGGTTTTCTTAGAACAAAAGTTGTTTTTCCCTTTCAAAAAGTGTTTCCTCTTTGCCTCATCTGTGCTTTAACCTGCATTTTAAAGCTCTTAATTGGTAATTTTTCTCATTAGTTTAACAGCAACAGCAAAATTGGCTACTTAATTGCAATGGTTAAACATATTTGGAAACAGCAACTGCTTTATAAAAATATAGATACTTGACTGATCAAGTAAAGTAAAGGTCAGATGTCAACAGATACATATTTCAAAAGGCAAAGAAATTTGTATTTTACAGAGTATACTCCCTAAGGACTTAGCAAAAGATCACTGCTGTCATACTGAGCTGAGGAAACACTGAGAGGAAGACATCAGTAAGATGCATTTGACTCCCTGCTTCTCTCCCTGCCACTACCCCAAGCTGAATTAGCTGCCACAGCTACAGCACCTACAGGTGGGGGACTGGAGATGGCCAAACCCACCTACATGTCCTTCAAACCCACCTACATGTCCTGCAAACTCACCTACATGTCCTTCAAACTCACCTACACGTCCTTCAAACTCACCTACATGTCCTTCTTCCCCTCTGTCCTTTCAGTGTCTTTGGTGGGCAGCTGGAGGGACACCAGGACAGCACTTTGCACTAGAACATCTCAGCTGTGTGTCTGAGGTGGTTTTTGTGCTGCCCAAACAGGACAGCAAGGTTGATCATATCCAACATGAAATAAGCATTTGAGGGGTGAAGGCATGGTAATGTAACTGTCTCAGGGACAGCAGGGTACTTACTGACACTTCATTTTAGGGTAAACTGCTGCTTTGCATCTGCTGTGAACTTCATCTTGAACTCAAACTTCCATTAACCTTTTCCCTATAAATTTAAACCTTGGGAGGGGTTTATATGTGACACTATTGAAAAGCATGTTGCAGTAGTGGAAAAATATGTTACACGGAACAAATCAGTAGGTTAAAGCCTCCACTCTGTTTTTCCAAGCAAATATTCTTTTCCATTAACCATGGCAGTGGAATCCTGTACCACAGTCTTTGAGGCTGATTATGTGGAACTGATTTTAAATATTACTTTTGAATTTATCTTGTTAACTAACCAGTGGGACATTCTTAAAATACTATCAAATTATTTCCCTTGTTTAATATGAATAACAACACTTCTTGAAATGTTCAGCTTCTTGTCCACACCCAGTTTGCTGAAAGGTCAGAGTTAGATCACTAGGGATTCACACTGGATAATTTTTCAGTGTGTTATAACCAATAATTGTCAAATAGCACAGTTAAACCTTAAATAGGATTCTACAGGCCTCAGGCAAAATTCCTACTGAAGTTGTGAGAATTTTTTTGTCGAGAAAAGACCAACATGTTGAAGGAAAGAATAATTTTATGAAGCCTTGCTGGCCAGTTTGCACATTAGATAAACTGGTGTTGGAACTGGCAGGCTATTTGGACAGGAATGGAAAAACCGACACAATTAGACCTTATTCAGCAAAATCTTATCTCTGGAAATCCAAAGTTTGCATATGTAGGGGGACACCAGAAAGCCCTAGTACTGAAACTTATGAAAATTACATTGATTCAAAAGAATGGTTAAATATAGTCCTAATAATCCTGAATAAAGCCCTACTGCAGTGTGTACTTATCTTCAGGTACATGCTTCAGGGCTTTCCTGATTCAAGATATTAATGAACACAAAGTTTTCTATTAACAGTACCTTCTAGACTGAGAAATACAAAACTTCAAGAAGACCTGTAGCCACAGATGATTGAGACTCATAGGAAAAGCAGCAGGAGCTGATAAAAATACCATTTCCACAGAGAAGTCAGGTGCACAGCAAAATGCTCCAAATGACAGAAAACGTAGCAAGGAGTCCCTGAGGTAAATGGTGAAATGATGGTGCACACCATGAAACCCTGATTTCGAACACTGCATTCCTCTTAGTTTGCCTCTTCCTCTCCTTCTCCTTCTTCTTCTTC
>VXBB01006185.1:14548-32715 GCA_013399915.1 Illadopsis cleaveri
AAAAAAAAAAAGCACAGTTCTCTCTTTTGCCCCTCGGTGTCTCTGCTGTGCTGTTTAGAAGCCCCAGGATGGGCTTTCCCCTCCTGCAGAATATGCCCGACCCTTTCAGCAGGCACCGTGGAAGGAGTTAAGGATGGGAGTTCAGCCTCGAGCTCGGTTTCCTGGCTCGCGTTGGTTGTTGCCAAAACCTTAATGTTGTTTTAATGCATTTTTGTGTTCATGAATCCATTTTCCAGAGCTGCCGATTGCACACACTAACCCTTTTTATGTGACTAAAAGCCAGCTGTAGTATCCTTGAAGAATCAAATGCTCTCATAGCTCTGGAAATTGCTCTGGGTGTGCATGCGTGTTTATTTGTGCGTCAGCTCTTTTAATCTTTCGACTGAAAACCTAATATACTGTAACTGGGACATTTTCAAAAAAAAAAGAGAACACTTCAAAACAATTCTAAATATAAATTAAATCCACTTCCAAACGGCTTGTTAAAAAAAAATGCAGATGGTTTATATTTATTATATCATTTTTTTGTTTTATCACCTTGCAAAATTTTACGGCATGGAATCTTATTTAACGCCGAGGCATTTTAAGCAGCAATATTAGACAGCTGTATGTGCGTCATGCTAAGAGATTTTTACAGGATATTAAAGTTGGTTCTGATGTAACCTGGTGTTTTGAGCCACATAGATTAGGCATTTTCCAATTTTGTAATTTTTTTTTTTTTTGCCCCTCCCGAAATAACCTTTTAGTCCTTGATTCCAGTTGTTCTCAAGGTGTAAGGAAATTCGGGCCAGACTGATTGAGAAACTGCTCTCTGAGCTTATATGAATAACAAAGAGTGGCCTAGATATTATCTCAGCTGAAATTAGGGGTAATTATGCTCTATAGCAAATTATATACATAGTTAAAATAAATAACAAAGCACGGTGTTCATATCCCGGTGATTAACTTTTTTTCCCCCCCCCAAGTTCTGTTTGCCTTCACAATTTTTCCATTGCAATCAACATGAGAATATTGCTGGGTAGCAGCAGCACCTGAATAAGTGCCAGCCCCATTTGTTGTTTTTTTTTCCTTCTCAGCCTCCAACAGGCACAAGCAGGTTTAATGTTAACTCGACTCAACTCCAGTTCCTCTGCTGGTTCTCACACCCTCCAGGTCAGAGCTAAATCCCCTATTAATTAAACAGAAATTATATCCGAAATAAATCACTTGGCGCAAGAAACCCACGGTGGAATTTTTTGAAAGATGTTTGCAATAATTAAACATTCTGTGACTGGTGACATTTTAAATAACTCTTAAAATACCAACCTGTGTTGATATTTAAAATAGGCTCTTCAGTGGAAAGGCAGTGATCCCATTGAGCAAAAAAGATAAACCACATCATCGTATAAAGAGGGGGGGAAAAAAAAATCATCCAACAGCAGAAAAAAACTTCCAAATGTTTTCATGTGGCAAGAGCCTTAAAAGTGCTTGGAAGATCCAGGTTAGGAGTGATTCTGTCGATGCTTGTGAAGGAGGAGCTGATAAACCTTCAGTGTCTGTGCACTCCATCTCTGGTTGTTGAAGGGTGTGAGGTGGTTTTCCTGGCTCACGGGCACCTGTATAGGAACAGAAGGGGCCGTGTGGGTTCTGGCTGGTCTTTTAGGGTTTTGCTGTCTGTTTGTCACCTCCTGCACTGCACCTTTCCTCCTGACCTGGCAATTTCAGGGGCATTTTGTGCAATCAAGTGGAAGGCCGAGTGTTTCATCAGTGTCCCCAGGCAATGTGGCACTTGGGCTGATGGGAGCTCGCAGCAGTGTTGCTGCACACTTGCACAGGCTTGCCTCACCCTGTGCCCACTGGCTTTGGAAAACATACAAACAAAATAATACCTCCCCACCACCACCAAAAAAAATAATCCCACAATGGTTCCCTTCTCCCAGAGCATGTGGGGAAAATAAATAGTGAGTCTTGCCTGAATGCAGGAAGAGAGGAGGTGGGGGAGAGGTGGTGTAGGAGGAGAAGACTCTGTGTACCTTGTTGGTGGTTGACTAGTTTTTGTGGCCAGTTGGAACACCTCTGTGCAATGCCTCTTGCAGGCTGGAGAGAGGGAGAGGTTTGGGTGCTTTGCCAGGTTGGGAATCAGTGAATTGGCTTTTGCACTTCCCTCTTGTGCTCATGGCCTGAGTGACTGTGGCCATGCCTTCTACCCTGAGAAGGCAGGGAGTTTTTCCAGAGCTGGGTGGACCTAGGGACCCCTCCAGGCCAGTCCTTCCTCTGTCCTGGTCTCTGTGAAGTCCTTCAGTCTTAGAGCAGGCAGGGATGCCTTGAGGTTAAGTGCAAAAACCAGGATGGGGATAAGAATGGTCTTCCTGTGGGAAGTGCAGGCATCTCACTGGGTCTACTGCTGTACTTTCATTAAAGGTGCAATGGGTTATGTGGGAGTGGGTTGTATCTATAGAGTGACTGAAGACTGTCACACAGTATAGCTGTACTCTAATTTCTTCAAGATGTCTCATATCTGGCCTCTTTCCCAATCAATCTGTCACTGCTACATGTTCTCTTAGCTGCCTATTGCTCTCCATCCAGGTGGACCATGCCCTTCTTCACCTGTAATCTCTGCCTAGAAAAGGACACTGTGTGCAGCCTAACCTACTTTCTCAAGGAAAAGTCAGGAAATCCTGTTTGTCTTGGTTTAGTAATTTTTTTTTTTTAAATTGCATTTTACATTCCACCTGGATTTTATAGCAGGCAATTTCAGCGAGAGGCACAGGAACCAAGAAGAGACTTGGCATGTCTTTACTTGAGGAAAAACTGTCTTTCCTACTGCTGCAGCAGTCTGGCTCCATGTCTGGAGCTTCCTTGTGTTTTGCTGGAGCTTCTCCCCTGCCTGCTCACAGGGAGGGTGCATGGCCAAGGAACCTGGGCAGCAAGGTGCTCACCCAAGCTGGGTGGCAGCATGGACCAATGGCTCGTACCTGCACCTTGGATTTATGAGCATTTGGGAAAACACAGCTATTCTACTACCAAAACCATGGCTTTGCCAGGCTAATCTTGTTTTCTCCTTGAAGGATTAGTTTCTAAGATTGGGACAAATCTTTCTGGGGGAAGAAGAAGAGGAGGAGTAAGCAAACACAGCTGTCACTTGGAACAAGAATTAAGAAGACAAAATGTGAAGAAATGCTGTCTTAGACTGATGTAATTGCCAAACTGTACTTCAGGGATATGAGCTATGAAGCTGAGGCTTACACTACAGAAAACACCTGGACAGGTAAAATACAACAGTTCCTCTCTGTGCATGTCCTCCTCCTGGTTTAAGGCCTGAAGGTCCCAACAGTTGATGTCTTGTGACTGTGGCACCACTGCTCCAAGCCTCTGATGCTCTGGGAGGCTTTTCAGGGTCCAGCTCTGCCCCTCGTGCTGAAACCCAGTCGTGATGCTCCTCCTGCCAGGGTAGGTGGGCTGGGGACAGTCGGTTTCTTCCGGTTTAATAATTGCTACCGGCAGATATAAGTTACTGCTTGTCCCAGTTGCTCGATGCTTTAAAGTGGGGGTTGAGAGCTGTACCCCGAGTGACGGCGCGGTGGTTTATTACTCCTCGTTATTTAATTATTCGGGGAGGGCTTGGTTAGGCTCNGGGGGAAGGAAAAAGAAAAATAATCCCGGTTTTAGTCAGACCGAACTTTTATGCCCCGTGGAAGCGTCGCTCCATCCCGCCGGGAGTGCTCCGGTCCACGAGACCGTGGGACTGCGGGGCTGCCTGGTGGGCTGGGGGTGCACAAACCCGTCCTCGCTGACCCTCGCTGCCAGCCCACGCAGGGAGTTGATGTGGTCCTCCCATGTGTTCCTTGGACCAGGTTTTTGGCACTCTGGGGCGCTTTAAACTTGAGCGGCTTCATGTACAAATCAATTCGGGATTGGGAAACCATCACTTCCCTTATGTATACATCTCTCCTGCGTTACCAGTTTTCCAGCTGGGAAGGCTGGCAGGCAGACGGCTTGGGAGGTGGCTGCCAATGCTGATTCATGACCCAGCCCACAAAGGATATTAATATGGTACCATAGGAACATTTTCCCCTCAAAGACAATGAATGTGTAATTTCTGTGATGCAAGTGGAGGTCAGTCTGATGCTGCTCTCTTGCCAGTAAGTTATACAATAAGTTTATAAGTGTACTTGTTGGACAGAGCCAAAACCTCAGAATCGCTTTCAGTGCCAGTTTTTACCCCATTTGGTTTACTGTGAGCCCCTGGTTTTTGGCCAGCTCTAGTCATACTATAAATTAATTTTATTCTGCAATTTTAGAAGGCACTGTAAGGTTTAAGAATATTTTTTCAGTTGTCACGTTTCTAAATATGCTGTCTTTTATTTTTTGCCATATTCAGTGCCAAAAAGCACAGCTTAGGAATGTAGTAAGAACATAGGAATTGCCACAACAGTCCATCTTGTCGGTCTCCTGTCTCTGTCGGCTGCTGGTGCCAGATGCAAATTCTTGAAGCAACTACGTAAAAGAAGTTCTCCTAAAATAAAAAATACTGAGGTGTGGTGGGAGGGTAGGAAAATAAGAGAGACTGGGCAGAAAGCCTTTTTCTTTCTTTTATTTATTTATTCATTCCATCTACTTACAGATTTGTTTTACAGAACTCCGAGCTGATTTTCATTTTTCCTTCTTTTGCTTACTAGCCCTCAACCGTGCTACGTATGAGAGGTAGCCAAAACAGAGCAGGGAGCTTCTTACTTTCTGTTTTAGGAGAAGGGAGCTCGCTTTCTGTGTTGGGAGGGGGTGTAAAAGGCTTCAAAAGATGCCAATGATTTGTCAAAGATCATGGGAAGATGCAGGAAATCATGTAGCAGAGGCGACAGCTCAGTGCTGGGAAGCAGGATATGCTGAATAAATTTACAGCAAGTTCATCTAGCCTGTCTAATGGCTAGTTGTTGTTTGAAGTGCTTGCATGAAAGCACAGCACCGTGTGAGTGCTAGAAAAATTCAATGGTACAAGGGAGTTATTTAGCTTATGCCCTTGAGATTAATCACAGGCTCGGTAACTTTACTCCAAGAGCAATCTCTTCTGCTCTAACCTGACTTGCTCAGATAGCAGCTGAGCAGCCAAGGACTGGGCACCCTGCAAAAATCATAACTTTTTTTTTTTTTTTTTGATGTGGAATGGAATCCCCAGTTTCCAAAGCGCAGCTTTGCAGCCAGCAGAGCAGCAGGACCTCAGTCAATCCCCTGGAAAACCGTGTTCCTTATCCCCCTCGGGAGCCTGTCGGGCTTCAAGCAGTGACAAGGCACAGGAGGGAGAAAGCTGGAGCAGGTACAAACCTCGGGGACACTCCTGTGGGGTGTGAACGTTCCCCTTGCTGTCTGTGGAATCGTTTTCCATGCTGGAAATGAGAGTGAAATATCCTCCGGGTGCTGGGTGTCGAGGGTTGTGAGCTGATCTTTTAGCGGGTTCATTAGCTGGACGAAGGGGACTCTCACCCATGGCATTTCCTGATGCTCTCATGTGCAGGAAGCTTTCTGGAGAATTCAGATGGGCATTCAGTGAGAAGGAACACAGAAAATGCAGTGGATTAGGAGAGGTTTGTGTGTAAAAGTTACTAATCCTACAGAGGATCATATAAAGAATTTTAGGGTTCGACATATTCCTTGCTCAGGAATCTTTCCAGCCTCACTGATAAGTGTACTGGATGAAGGACATCATTAATTTAAATGAATATCTTGTGTCTGAAGCTTATCCTCGTTCACTGGCAAAGAAAAATAAATGCTTTTTTCTTCTCTACGTTGCAACTCTGTGTGGCGTGGTCCACAGACATACAAGAAGGGATTTTCTTTTTCCCATACACATGTCCCCCCAAAATGTCGCCCTAAATGATCAAGAGGAGAAAAAAATAAAAAAGGACATTCCACACACATAAAATATGTAATTAAAATGATGAATTATTGTAAGATAGAATATTAGCCTTTTGACATTTTAATCTGAGCAGGAGAGAGTGAGAGAGTGCATTTGGAGCCGCTCAATTAAATTTAGAATTTTTTCCCCTCCATTGTTATGAATAAATAGAAAGATTCTGTAGCAGTCTGCGGAATTATTAATTGCAAGTACTGTAGAAGGTGCATGCACCGTATCATGAAATGGAGTATCATTGTTAGTGACTATATTTCTTGGTAATTAAGGCCCAGACTAATGATGCAAGTTTTCTTCAGCATGATTTTCATCTGATTATGAGGCTGCTTCATTAAGAGCACTCAGACTAACGAGCTGTAGCTGTAATAAAGTAATTTTCTGTCTTGTGCTCTGATTGATAAAGAGTTTCTATAGCTAAAAGGAATTGAAAATATAATTATAATTAGAAATGGTTGAATAAAGTTATTACAGGATTGCTGAAGGGTAGTGCAATTGACACCATAATGTTTTTTGGAAGTGTGCATCTCAAAATTAGACTTTATAAAAGGAAGGGGAGAAAAAAAAAACAACCCCCCAACCCCAAACCCTCTGTGCTAATAAACGGGCAGAATGTTGCTGCTTCCATAAAATGAACTGTTAGATTAAAGTAAAATGAGGTTTTCCCACATTGTTCAGAACAAGAAAAACATATGCAGGAAGAATGCTGTTGCCTTTCTTCCCAGCATTCCTCTTAAGTGAAGTAAAGCTCATGAAAGTGCTTTTTACTCCATTTATAAAAATTTTTCATGCTGCCATATGTTGCAAAAAAAGATCTTTTTGATTAAGCTGATGTGTTTTGAAGCATACTGTATAATTTTGGTGTTTCCCTTTAAAAAATGTGCAAAGGGTTATGCGAGTCTTTTCTATGTATTAGCATACAGTAACTAGTGGTTTTTTAATATATGTTTTTCAGCAGAGAGGTTTTCCTTTCTTTCTATCTCTTTTAAAAATCTCTTTGCATTGGCCAATATCAAAATATAACTGGGTCAAATACGAGGGCTTTCTTTTTTTTTTCTCCAGGGGAAGCAAATCAACTTTTTCTCCCAGAAACCTTATTCTTTTTTATGATGTTCATATTATAAACAGCACAAACTCTGTTAGAGCAATCCTTTGTGCGTGTGTCATAGGATAAATATGCTGTATTGATAGAAAAAAACGATAATAAGGGTTTTATTTAGAATTAGCTGATGCACTTTAGCACTCAGAAGTTGTTTGACTTATTTAATTTGGAGGCTTTCTGTATTGCTGTATCTCCCTCTTCGGAAGTCATGCATATATTTTAAGGCTACAGTTATGCACATTTGGTTATGTAAATCTGTCCCATGCAGACTCCAAGGAACTTTATTGTATTGGATTGAAACAAGCAGTAGATCATCTAGATGTATATTTATGCTAATTAACTTAAAGCCAGCATTTTGCATTGATTGCTCGGTCGTAATGCTTTTTGGAAGATTTTTAGAATTTTTGAAAATCATCCTTAACACATTATACGGTGATAAAAGTGTGTTATTGGAATACCATTAGCAGGAATAAAAAAAAAAAGAGCAGAATTTTATTGGTTGTTCATTGAAAATGTTAGCTGTGATTAGTTACATAATCCTACATTAACCTGTAAATTAAAATTCCTTGGTGCAATTTGATGGCTGATTTAATTTTGTCTTTCTTTGTTTGCCGCAGGCTAATTCCATTATGAATTCTTTATACAGCCTTTTCCCTCAATGATTAGCAGCTTCTACTCAAGTTCTGATTACTATTGTACACTTAGCACTACATAAAGCTGGGGATTAATATTCCCCTGAAGAATTGTTGCTATGGATCTGCTCTATTCCTTCTAAGAGATGTTTCTGCAGCTTCAATTGTCCATAAATTATGATCTCTAGTGAATTATCAGTGGGAGTGAACTAAGCTTAACAAGCTGAAGAGAGCACTCTAGTTCTGAAAGAAAAAGGGAGAGAGAGATAAAAAGATTCTCAATTATTAATTGCAAGGTTTCCATAATACAGAAGTGGTGATATTTTCCCTATCTTCATTCCTGTGAGCATGTAAGAAATCAGGGTGAGTCAGAAATACTGAAGTCCTAACCCCCTCCAGCACTTAGAGATAAAACCTTCAGGAGGATCTTAATTATGTGGAGGCAGCATGTGGAAAAACCAGCCCCGTCATCCTGGGTTTTAAGTTTGTATTTTGGCTCTTCTCATTTCTGTTTCACCATCTCTATCCTCCTGGTGTAGTTTCCAGCCTGTCAATAGCACTATTAGTAGCCTGCCTCAACTGCCTTTTAAAATATAGTCGGGATTAATAGGGGATTTAATTGCAGATGTCTGAGGAGCTTTCATATTTGGAGAGGTTTTATTCAGAGACAGCTATTCCTGTTCAAGTTTGTGAGCACTTTGCTATGCTCCCATCTGTTCCCCTTTGTTAGGGCTTTAAAGTCATATTTCTCCTACTGATTCATGGCTGTTTTCCTTCTCCTCCCTTGAAAAACCTGCCTTGAAGGCTGCACTGCAACATTATTCTTTCTTGCTGGGTATGTTCGATTTTCCTAGCTGAGATGATCACATCCTTCTGCCTTCCAGCCCCAGCCAAGCCTCCTCTTGCTCACACTTTTGGCTGCAGCTTTTTGGGGGTTAAAGACTCATTTTCAGGGAAGTTCTTGAAGGGGCACAAAGCTGGCTCTGAGCCACCCTGCCTGGCTCCTGACCTGGCATCACTGCCCAGCAGCAGCAGAGCTGCCTCGCCTTTACTCAGGCCACCAGATCACGGCATCCTTGGCTATTCCATGCCAAATCTCTAGTTCAGTTAGACTGATGGTGTGTTTTAGGTTTTCTTGAGACCTTCAGACATTTTAATTTTTTTTTTTTTTTTTTTTTAAATGCTAAAAGCACTGTTGGATTGCATCTGCTAAACTACCTCGTGCATTGTGGTAGTGGTAAATCATATTTAGTCACACACAATCTTAGAGGGCTTCTGTAATTTTAGGAATTACTATATTTTCTTGAGGCCCTTCTGATAACCTCCCCTAGGCCAATAGAGTAGATTAGGAGCTGACAGTGTTTCAGATCTATTTTAAGAGAAAAAAAAACCCCAACTTTTAACATGTGACTAATAGAAGGTGTTTTTTCATCTCCCTTTTCAAAGCTCCGCTTGATAATATTCAGCAAAATCTGTGTATGTTTTAAATGAAAAGCAGCAGCTGAGTCCAGCTGGTGACAGAAAGAACAGAGGTGACTTAGGTGGCTGGATCTGAATTCTCTGGTCTGCTTAGTCCACTTTGTGCTGCATATTGAACCTGCTGGAGGTGCCCATCAAAAAATTCACTGTGGGATCACTTTTGTCTCAGCCTGTAGCACAACCAACAGGATATGATGTAAAACAGAGGAGTTTTGACTATCCCCAAATGCTAGAGTTAGGGCTAGGAAAATTGAGGGGTAGTGAGGGTGGTCCCTGCAGCAGGGCAAATTTCTTGATTTTTAAAAATTTTTGTTTATTTCTCACCTGTGTATTCTCTGCAGTACTCAAAAACTCAGTGTAATGGACAAGTTGACCTTATAATTTCCATTCTGTCACGCTGAAACTAACAGACTGTTCTTGAAGAAGCTGTTCTTTTTCTTCCCAAACTGCTCTCTTGTCTTCCTAGCCTCCTTTTTCAGTGCCATCCTCAATTTAGTCGAGAGCTGTTGAAATTTTACTCCTTTTGCTAGGATTTTGACCTGCCTAGTGTTATTTGGGAGTTTTGGAGCTCTTTTATGAAAAACAATGTCTCACATATTTGCCTCCTGTGTCATGATTTTAATTCATGATTTTAAATTTGCTATGTCTCTGTTAGTTAGTTTTTTTTTCCCACCCTGAAGGTTACTGCCTTCCTAATCTGAGTGTCTCCTCCTGTGGTCAGGAGCTGGTTTTCCTTCTTTACTCCTTCCCCAAGAGTTCTGTTGGACTCTTTTCCAGGTGGGGCAGTCAGAACTATCTGCAGTCCTCCAGACATTGATGCATTTTAAGTTTGTCATAATCAAATTTTCTTGAATTTGTTGGCATTTTATTGCCCAGTCACTTAGAGCTGAGCAAGTCCTCGTGGGCTTTGGGTGGGGTACTCCTAATATTTGCCCTCATGTGCAGACAATGCTATTTCTGTTAATCCTTCTATGTTGATAGTGGAGGCAAAACAATGACTGTAAAACGTTTCTTCATGTGAGCATTTGTCATTCCTGTTAATTGATGCTAAGGTTGTCCTAGTAAGCGTTTAGCCTAAACCTCAGGCACAATCATGTCAGTGAATTACTGACATCCATACCAGGCTGTGGTGGCCATTACTTTTTTTCTCTTATTTGGCAATTGAAATCATCATTCTCCTGTCTTCTCTGTTTTCCAGTTGAGATCCCAGTTCTAGGATCATCCCCAGCATTCACCTTACACCTCACTGATCAAACTTCAAGGAAATGAAACAATAATTGCTCCTGCTCATTTTGGGGGTTGAGTCTAGCTATGGTTGAAGCTGGCTTTGCTTCAGTTTGAATTTAGTAATTTTACTGTATTTTTACTGTGATCCAGATCAGTAGAATAAATTAAATCTCAGTCTGAGCTTGCTTTCAGTTGAAGTTTACTTCTCCAGCAGGGCTAAACCCCTTAAGTTCTCTGCTTGATCCTCTCTAGCTGTTTTTTAGTGCCTGATGTCTCTCCAATGTTGTTACTGCCTCTCTCCTCTCCCTGAAGTGCTGGCTTCTCTCTCTCTGCTCTGTCGTATTCAACTGGGCTGAAAGTGGTGAAAGAGGGCAGCAGAGATCTTTTTTAATAGTGTGTGTGCCTCAGCTGTGAAAAGGAGAGCTCCTAGAGCAGAGAGATGTTTGCAGCAGGCTGGTGCAGGGCTGGGGATGATGCCAGTGGAATTCCAAGGGAGGAAGCACAGGGATGGAGAACGATGCAGGAGATGCTGGTGTGTACCTGTGAAGCCAAGCCAGCACACAGCTAAATCAGTCCTGAGCAAAGGAAAGGTCTCAGAATTGTACTGATGATGGAGCAGATGGGATGCAGCCCCAGAATGCTGTAAACATTCAGGTCTAAGTGTGTGTGCCTGTTCTACAGGTGTGCCAAGCCAAACTGAGCGCTGAAAATGATGTTCAGTGATCTTTTCCAACCCAAAGGATGATGTCAAAGAGGAGGAAGTGTGAGTAACGCTGGAAAGAAAGCAGTGAATCCCCTTGACTCTTTTCCAGGGGCTTCTCCTCCGATTCCATGGAATACAGAATCCATTAAAAACTGGGCTGGAAGGTGTCCCTCCAGTGTGTGTGGAATTACAGCAAGCTGAGTAGAATGGTTGGATGCTTTCCTGTGGCACGTTTTCCCAACCCATTCTGAGGGGCAATGTGTGGTGGAGGTTATGTAGCTGCTCCTTCTTTTGTGGCAGTTCTTTATGGTGTTTGCTGCAGTCCTTACCTTTTACAGATGTGTCTTGAACCTCCCAGAAACTTCATCCCTCTGCTGCTCAGCTCCCTCCACTCCTGAAGAGGATGCAGCAGAGTTCCTGTGAAGCCCTCCTGGCACTGCAGAGAGCAGGGGGGTTGTTCTGTGTGTTTTGGAGGCTGCAGACTCTGTTTATCTCTTCGAGCGTTATGTTTTCTCTTTTCTCGCCAGCAGAGCTGTGTTGACTCTGATCCAGCAACCCCTAAACATGTTTCTGGAGAACTGCTGTTTAGCCACATGCTTCCTGTGTTTGAGCAGTTAAAACTCTAACGTCACCTTTTACTGGTCCCGGTTTAATTTTGCCCTATTTTTTTTTTTTTTTTCTTTCTGTTTCTGTGATTTATCCAAAGCATTTGAACCCTCTTCATTCAGCTCTCTGCTACTGTAAAATGTACTAAACTCTGTACAGATGAATTTTTGCTCTTCCTTGATTTTTAAAGTGCTGTCAAATCATAATTATTTTTCTTGTACCATGAGCAGCTGACATACATTGTTTTGTAGGTCTCATTGTCCATGCGACCTTAAAGGAAAATTTTTACTCCTTTGTTGGTGGCTTTGCCTCTTCCTGCGGGAAATAAACCTGGAATTTCAGGGCCAGAGGGCAATTTTTTTCACATTTAAGCTGTCTTGCCTCATTTGTTATTTTATTTGTTTCTAAGTCAGGTCATAATGACACTGTGGCATTTTTCATTAAGGGTGTATCTTCCTGTCAGAAAATTCACGTGACAGTGAAAAGTGACTCCCTAGAAAACTTCATCCACACCCTTGACTGTCTTTCTCAGACGTTTTTGAGTTTAGAGATTTACTTCCCTCCTGTCCTCCTTTCTAGCAATGCCAATACTTTCTGAGAGACCTACATGGCAGAGATACTCCTTGCAAGTTTCTGGTTGAACACTGAAAAATATTTAAGTAATATGACAAAAAAAAGCCAGTGCATTTTGGAGGAATCTTTGCACATCTCCTTAGAAGTTAAGGGCAGCAGGCCCCAAGCATCTCAGTTCAGACTTGCTGTGCTGAAGAACAGTAATAGAGACAAGAAAATGAGAGGATACAGGCAGCCTAGCAAGATTTACAGAGTGTTGTAGAAATAAATACACTGCCAACAGCTTGTCACATGCTCCATTCACGCATTTACTGAACTCTGCAGAAATAGATGTGTTTAATCAAAGAGCTGGAACTTTTTAAGATCTCTTGGCAAGTGCACCTCTGCCAGATTTGTTTTCTGGACATAAAGCTACGTCTGTAGCAGGGTGGAAAATATTCCTTGATTCAGAGATTTACAGCAAGGTTGAATTTACCAGTCAGGTAGATATTATGCCACATTTTCACATGTATAATCCAAAGATTATCTGTCTGAAAATGAAACTTCTGAACTTTGTTTCTGAAATCTGTGGGCCTTAGAAATGATCTATTTGGCATAGAGATGTTTAGTCCTACTGTGTCTCTTTCTCCATAGCTGGTTTAACCCAAAGGTGAGGAATTATTTTTGTGGAATAGTGCTTTTCAATGAGAGTGGATGGTTTGGAGTGCATGAAAATATGATAATTCTCGTTATTGCCTTTCCTTTATTTTTATATTCAGTATCTCCCACACCTCTCTGCAGCAGCTCTGGTGACCAAAGACCTAAATTCTGATTGCTGAGGACTTGGTGCTAACTTTCAATGATGAAAATAGGCTCAAGTCCAAAAGTCCTATGTGAATATTTGCAATTCCTGTTAACCTCAGGAGTGTCTAGCACACATTAAAATTACTTCTGGGACTTTCACCATCTTTCCTATTAAATTCCTTACCTCTAATCTAGTCACCAGAGGTGTTCCCCAGGGCTCAGTATTGGGCCCAGTCCTGTTTAATATCTTTTATCAGTGATCTGGATGAGGGGATTGAGAGCAGCCTCAGTAAATTTGCAGATGACACCCAGTTTGGTGGCAGTGTTGAGCTGCTGGAGGGAAAGAAGGCTCTGCAGAGGGACCTGGCCAGGCTGGATCCATGGGCTCAGGCCAGCTGGGTGAGGTTCAACAATACCAAATGCCAGATCCTGCACTTTGGCCTCAACAACCCCCTGCAGCACCACAGGCTGGAGAGGAAAAGGAAAAAGAGCTGGGGGTGTTGGATGGCAGCAGACTGAACATGAGCCAGGTGTGCCCAGGAAGGCCAATAGCACCTGGCCTGGATCAGGAATAATGTGGCAAACAGGACCACAAAGTGATTCTTTCCCTGCAGTTGTCACTGGTGAGGCCACACCTCGAGTGCTGTGGCCAGTTGTGGGACCCCCAGTTCAGCTAGGAAGTGCTGGAGTGAGTCCAGAGCAGGGCAAAAAGGCTGGTGAAGGAACAGCTGAGGGAGCTGGGGGTGTTTAGTCTGGGGAAAAGGTGGCTCAGGGGTGACCTTATCACTCTCTACAGCTCCCTGACAGGAGGCTGTAGCCAGACAGAGGTTGGGCTCTTCTCCCAGACAGCCAGTGACAGGACGAGAGGACAGAGTCTCAAGATTGTTCAAGCTGGACATCAGGAGAAATTTCTTCACAAGAAAGGGTTTTTAAACATTTGAATGGGCTGCCCAGGGAATTCATGGAGTCACTGTCCTTGGAGGTGTTCAAGAAATGACTGTGTGTGACTGTGCCACGGTCTAGTTGACAAGGTGATGATCAGAGGTTGGACTTGATGAGCTCAGAGGCCTTTTTCAACCTCAGTGACTGTGTGGTTCTGTGTAATGGCTCCTTATTAAATGTTAAAATCCTCCACTCCTTTTTATTGTTCACCATCTATTATCTTTCTCCAGTTTTCAGCTTTCTGTCCCTCTATTTTCATATTTATAGATAAACTAAGTAACAATAAGAATCTCCTTGGACATCCCACCAAAATAAAAACCACTGTACTTCTTCAGACCAGAGGTTCAGCAAATCCAGCATCCTGTTCCTATTGACAGTTGTAAATGGATGCTGGAGAAGATTAAGTGTGTAAGTGTTAAGATTAATGTGTCCTTACCAATATTCTCCTAATCCTCTGGTACTTTCCAGTCAAAGGATTTCCTGATCAATGTATGTGGTATGTACACATGGAGTTTTCTCCTTGAACTACTGAAAATATCTTGTTGTCCCAGCATCTTTTGCTACGGTGGCTCTTTATACAAGGGAGGTGTTAAACTTCCTTTGGTGCATTTTGAATTTTCTTCCACAAGCTTTATTTGATAATCCTTTGCTCCAGCATTGGAAGATTCTGTCCTCTTAAGGTTATGTGAAGTTGTTTAGGCTCTTACCACACCCAAACTAATTTCTCTTGCCAGATTGAATTGACACAGCCTGTTTTGTTTTGCATAGGAATATTGTTCAGTGTGCAAGTGTGTGTGAATGAAACCTGTCTTTCTGCCTGTGGTACATGGCAGATGACTGAGCCGTGTATAAAAGCTGGCAAAGGAGGTGACTGAATCCAAGTTCCATTCATTCTTATCCTTGTCTACTCCAAGCAACTAATTTCTGGAGTTAGTGAAGTGTTTCTTGTTTTTTCCCTTGACATCATCATAGGGTTTGTTGTTGGCCAGTTCTCCTGCAGAGAAGCTGAATATTTTGTTTCTGTTGTGTTCCTGCTCTGAGCTGGCATAGAGGAATGAATTGTGGACAGTCAGCTCTCGGGCTGATATAAATCAGCACAGCCCTGTTGATTTCAGAAAAGCAGTACAGCTGGGTTAAACAAGTCTTTTGATGTGTATGGGAACTGCTCAGTTTCCTATCATAAAAAGTAGTTAAGTGTGTGCCTGACTTCAAGCATCTTCCAAAGAACGGTGCTGAAAAGGAGTTGATGCAATAAACCTTCTCCATAATACTATATTCCTCCTCTGATGTTTCAGTATACGCAGTAGTCAAAATGTTTGCACATGGGTTATTATTATTATAACCCCCAGTGAACTTGTCTCCCCAGCAGGAGCTCAGATATACAAGATAAAGTTAATTGGGCTCCCTTTCAAACGGAGAATTTAGACCTCCTTCCGGCTTTTCAGGTAGAGGAACGTGTTTTGGACTGTTGTTATCTCTCCCTTCTCCCTTGAGCTATGCTAAGCCAAATACTGTAAGCTGATAAACATTATTCTAACATTGGTAACACTTGTATAAACTCTGGTGCTGTTCCCTTCTTAACACCTCCCACTTCCTTGCATCCGTGTAAATTCTCTGCCCCAGCATGGTGCACAAAGGTCCGATAGGGATCGTGTAACACTCCCAATACAATGAACGCTTTCTTTCCATCTTTGCTGGACTCTGGAACTCTTTTGCTTTCCCTTCTGTTCAGAGCTGAAACCCAGGCCAGCTTGCCAGTGATTTATTGGGTATTCAGGGTTTCCAGTGATTTACATTTTCCATCTTCCCTTGAAGGCGTTCGTGCTGCTTCAGGAGGATGTGGTGTTTGGCTTTAATGTTAAATATTCTTTGCAGTGATTTTTACCTCTGAATTCAACAGTCTTACCTTCTTTGTAGGAGTTTTAAAAGCAGTACTACTAGCTGGATTTGAACTTGAGAAAGAATAAAAGGAAAGCTTCTATTTGCAAGCATATTAAAAACATAATGGTTTTGGTTTGGTTTTTCTTTGCCCTGGAAAGAGAGGAAGAAATCTTGGTTTGACAGATCTCAATGAGTTCATTTGGAGTATAAAATTAAGTCCATCTTTTCATGGGCATTCATCTAATTGGAAGATGCTCTTTCTCCTCTGCTCTAGGTCTAGGCAACAAGTAGAACTCTTCCTTCCATATGTAATCATTTGTGAAGGCTCAGCCTTTCTATTTGGGAGCATTTCTGGGAATATTTATGAAGAGATTGCATCCTTTGGTTAAAAAGTAAGATCAGTAAGATCATTCCTTTCTCTCTTCCCTGCCCCCTGTTGATTTCCAGGTTAGTTGAATTAAAGTTGCCATTTAGCCTTTGGTTCAGGGAACCTGAAGATACTTGTTTTAAGGGATTTGCCAGCAACTTCTGAGTTTTGTCTTTCATCTTGTCTGATGCTTCAGGCAGTGAACTGCCACAGGTAAACTCCCCACCCTAAGGAGTACTACCCTTCCTAGGAACATAAATTAGAGCTTCTTGCTGCAGCAATTAAAATCATTTTGGTTTTCCAGGTAACTGTGAGTCTACAGGGCACGCCTCCCCTTTGTCTGGAAGATCCAGCTGATCCCAGGATTTTTATTTACTGGGGAAGTAATGTGGGGCTGCAGGATGATGTGACAGGCTGTGCTTCCCTTTCCCTTCTGCTGAGGTGTGCCTTGCCTACTGCAGGCACCCTTGGAGAATGATTTATACATCCCCTGAGAGCACAGGGGACCAAAATGGCAGCTACAGCAATGAGGTTTCCACCCTCCCAAGATGCTGGCAGCCTCATGGAACTGGCTGTCCTCCCAAGCTTTCTCCCTCTGTGCCTGAAATCTCCCAAGCACAAATTGGTTGGGCTCTGCTCCAAAAGAATTAGAAAAAAGAGTTAAAAAGAAGTCACATCTTTCAGCTGTGACAACTGCTGCCATGGGTAAGACTGTAAGGCCAGGTTAGCTGCTACTGAACCTCATCTTGAAGTCCAGAGTGGTTCAGTCTCTTTTTTTTTCTGTGGTACTGCTGATAGACTAGTGAACATGGAGTAGAGGGGGTAGCAGGAGAAGGAATAAAGGGAGAGCAGTAGTGCTGTGCCACAGTAGCCTTTGCTTTTATTGGGAATCCAACAGCACTGACATGAAACCACAGGAGAGCACAATCCTTCCTCTGTGATGGTTCACCTGCTGCAGTTCCACTGGCTTTCTCCAGCCTTCATGGCTCAAGCAAATGAAAAGATCTCCCAGAGTGTAATGTCAATTTGTTTTATTTAGCTCGAACATCCTTGGGCCCAAAGTGAATATCTAAAATCCATCAGACAGGATCACTTGTAATATCTTGGAATAAAGCTGTTGAACTTAAGCTTCTGTAAAACCTATAAAGCAGTTTGTCTTTCTTTTAATATCATTGTTGCATGCTATAATTTTAATTGCAGTATCCCTTCTTGTGAGGCTTTTAAGGATTACTTCTTGAAAGGTGCTGGAAAGGTGAGAATGACAATTAAATCTTATCTCCAGTGTAATTTTATGGTTACATTGTACTATTCCCCAGAAGTATGGGTTTGAAATTGTTGGGGGCTGTGAGTAAATCTCTCTGGGGCATAACTGAGAAGAAAGTGCTAAAACATGACTCTTTAGCCCAATTATTTTTATGTCTGCATTGGAATGAAGTTTCAGCTTCTGGAACTTCTTTGATCATTTCACTAGTGTCATTAAGTAATTATAGCAAAAGAAATAGTCCTATCCTTAAATATGCTATGTTTGTCACAAATTGTTGGAAGCTAGAGAGCTGAAAGGATTCTGTCTGAATTCCTAGAACCAAAACTGCATGTGTGTTCAACTGCAGACTTGCATTTGAAATCTCCCATGCAGTGACTTCAGTCCTGTGCATGACTTATTCTTTCTTGGTGTTCCAGTTAGAATTATTTGATTTTTTTCAGGCAAGATTATTCTCAGCTATCCCAAAAGAGAAATGGAAATTCAGTTTTGTGGTTATTGAAATTATTTGCAAGTCTGGATGAAATTCAAATGTTAGTTTGGGCTGAGTAAAAGGACAAAATCTCAGGAAAATGTAAAGAAAATGTTTTAATATTGATCTAAAGGAAACTATCTTTTAATAACAGTTTTTGTTCTTAAAGAACATATATATATTTTAAAATACTTTTGGTGCAATATGACACTTTCAGTCTACCCCCCAGAAAGATTTTTTTTTTTTTTTTTTTTTGAG
>VXBB01006189.1:0-15278 GCA_013399915.1 Illadopsis cleaveri
GGGTTTTGCTTTAAAAAAAAAGTAATCGCAAAGGTTTTTATTTATAATTTGCTTTTTGTTACATGAAAGTTTGAGTGATCACCAACACGACTTCTTGATAAAGCATTTTCATTAAACAGCTCATAAAGTTTCACCAGGTCTCTCTCTCCTTACCATTGACATTACAATCTCTGAGATTATCTGAGACGAGATTGTGTCATGACATATTTTACTCCTTCCTTTCATAGGCAGAATATTCAAGGGGCTCCAAGCACAGCCCAGAACTGCTCTGACTCATATGACTTAAAGACAGAGTTAAACTCTAGCTCTGTCCTTTTGTTCTTCAAGGCTGCACTGAAAACCTGAAAGACTGAAGCTGCAGTCTTACAAGTATATATGGTATTGGTAACCAATTTGCAAACCATGTATTTCAAACAGCAGCCATCCTATTCCAAGGATTTTCACCCTGAAGAGGGTAGCACTGTTGGAGAGAACAGCAGGCACACTGAGCCTGGTAACTGCTCTCTGAAGTAGGGTCACTCTACCACTTTCCTTCAGTTACAGCACTGGTTGCACAGTTTTTGGTACCTACTCTGAGGCTGCTCAGGCATTCACTCTTTGTATGGAACTGACTATGAAATTCTATATGATTTTCTTCATTCAGAGAAGCCAGCTTTTGAGGAAAGCTGCTTCTCTTTTAGCCTTGAAGAATACAGACCCCGCTTTAATTTGATCCAAAGGTGAGCAATTTCACATTTATAAAAAGCCCCAAAAGTTTCCAGTGGTGATACAGACCTCAGCAGCTACAGTGCTGATTTTCTGTAATTCAAATCAAATACACACACACACTTAAACAACACTTAGCACCAGATGCTATAGTTACCATGAGTAGATGCCACCAACAAGCCAAATGAGCAGAACCACTGCTCTATTAAAATTTTAACCATTACTCTTTGAGCTAAAATCCACTCTCTGAATCCAACTATCAGTGTGTATAAATTAGCTTTCAGTTGTGTTTAACATGTAGTAAAAGCTAATAACTGAAATCAGGTATAACACTACCTATTTCTTCAGTGCAACCTTGTAACCAAAGCTCCTAGGACTTCAAAGGCAGCAAAGACATCATTCTGTTTTTGCTTGATCTCCATCTTCCCTATGACAGAAGGCAAAAGTATGGATGATGATTAGAAGTTTCTAATTAGTCTTCCTACAGTCTGTTTTGGCCAAGTGTCAGCAGAACAAAATGTTTAAACAAGCAGCATTAACAACATCATTATTAATGATGCTTTAACAAAGCCATTTTACCAATGAACAAGATAGATATGACATAACGAAAACTAAAAAAAGGAATTAGAGAATATAAAAGAATTAGGCAGTTTGAAAATCCCATGCACACTCCCAAATTTTGAAGTGTAGTCTCTCAGCCTGGTACTTCTGCAAACATGAATGAAAGGAAAAATAGGCTGTAGACAGGGAAGGAGAGTTTAATTTTAATAATTTCTGCATACTAATGTATTCTTAAAAACATATCATAAATTTTAAAACATTCATGAAATAAAATTTTTTTAAAAATCCCAAAGTACAAGGTCTAAGTTCCTGGAATAGCATCCATGCAGTACTTGGACACCAAGTATTCTGCTGGCTCTGCATATTTCCCTCTCAAGGTGAATATGCATCGGCCTCCTGTGGAGGCACTAGCCAACAGGTCACTTGGTATGACAAGGAGACCTCTGTCCTGACCCACAAGTCACCATCATTTCATCACTGGGTGAAAAACTGAGTTCTTGCACAAGCACAACCCAGCATCAGCTTGATTTACAGTGCCTGTTCCCTCCCACGTCTAAAGGGGAAAAACTTCAATAATGTCAACACTTTTGGTTTACCAAAATATGAAATAAAGAGGGATCCTAGTCTTAAATTGATCACTGCCACCAGTTCTCACCAGTTTTCTGAGATTCGCTGTCCAAACAGTGCAAGATAAACATTCAGTGCTTTCTATTAAGAATTGCACTCAACGCAGGCACTCAGTCAAACCTTCTACAAGATAAAAGGCACTATAATAGCAGCAAAACACCACAAGCTATACAAAGCAATGCCACAATCAGTTTTCAATTCTCTCCCATGTCCTGGCCTACATGACATCACACAGTAGCTTTATAGCTTTGCAAAGACCAATTACCTTCTTTTTACCCCTCCAGGTTTTTACATTTCCTCCATGATGGGGAAGAAACATTCAGCATCAAAATGCTTACAGGTGGGGGCTGAACACAGAAGAAAAACAAACCCTAAAAAATAACACCACACCACACATGCTCAAGGCATGTTCCTGCTCTCCACTCTTTCAAACTCAGTACCTACAGCTTCAGCAGAACAGGAAAACAAGCTATGTAAAAAAATAAGCAAGACTGGAATATCTCAAATGGCTCTTCCTCAAAGGGTGCTCCTATTCCTATTTTCCTATTACATGATTTAGAAACATGATTTAGATTTTATTTAACATAGTTCTTTCACTGCCAGGCAGCCAGTAGTTCTGCCACAGCTTTTGATAGATAACATTATCAAAGTTTATTCTAGGCAACACAAGGTGTTTGCCTAAATGAAAACAGCAGTTTAGTTTAATAAATTACTGGGAGACCATTTTTTAAGTCAGAGATCTTCTTTGGATCTATAAGGCTTTAGAAGTTTCAAGAAGCTCTAAAAAACAACAACCATAATCATAAATAAATCACTGAAGAAAAACTGTAATGGTATAAAAAGTTTATTGAAAAGTGACGCATCTCACTTTAATTTTAGTATGTATGATAGCGAAGGGAGAAGTTCAACAGTTAAACTTTGGTTTCAGATGAACAGCTGCTGAAGATGGGAACACCATCCCCAGTTTCAGCAGACAGGAGTTACTCAACACTAGCAAAGCTGTCTGTGGTGCTAGTAAAGATGAAACAAGCACATATTCTATGATTAGCCATCTGTTAAAACATGGATAATAGCACTTGCTTGCTCTGATCAGTATTTGCAAGGTTTATGTCACTGTATTTGTTAAATCCTTTTAACACTCAGATAAGTCTAAGTGGAAAATTTTTTGAAATATAAAGTCTGTTCACAGCCCTGCAAGGAATTCAGCAGATGACTTTCAAAAACCCAGTTAAACAAGAATTAAATAAGCAGCAATAGATCTTGAGTTTCCCACTCAAGCACAAAACCACATTTACCAGTGGATCTGACCCTCACAGGAGTTGGTATCTCATGACATAGATGGAGAGAACAGAGATCACACATTGAAGTTGGGGTGTGAAGACTGCAGCGTTTATCAGGTTCTCAGATGTCATATAAAACTTCCAAATACAACTGTAAGTGCAACACATTATTATAAAGAATGCCCAATTATTTTGAGATATCATGATGAGATCTATAAATTTTCCCCAGGTGAAGAAAAAGCAGGTATGTTGAACCAGTTTAGTAGTTTCAAAGTAATGACTTCTAGTGTCATCACTATAAAAAAAAATTCTGTATTTCCCCTGTACAAAGGAAAAAAAAAGCAATCTTACTGAGTAATTCAGAATTACTTATTCCCCTGTAACCTTACTCAGGTCCATCTTCTGTGTCCTCTGCTTCTCAATTACCTTGTTCCTTCTCTGTAACAGCAAGTCCCAAAAAGATGGGGTCAATCACTAACACAATTTGGAAATGCAACTTTTCCAACATCCTGAGTAATAAAACAAAGATCTAAACACAGAGGGCAAAGTGCAGAGAAGGTCTTGAATCCACTTGTAAGGGGCACATGCAACATAAATACAATGATGAGAAAGTGTTAACTGCTAAACTTTAAGGCTCTGATGCAAAAGACCTCTAGAAATCCAACTTCTATTGATTTTAGGCCTGTCCACTAACAATTATTCATGCGCAAGTCCAACTAAAACATAGACACAGTAGAGCTTCTGCTAAGAAGGTCATTAGATGTTGTCAATATGTCTAGCAGAACAAACATTTAGTATTTACAGAACAAGGTAAAAATAAATGAGTGTCCTACACAAGGCTTTTTTCTGAGAACAAAGACTGGACACTGAAAATTTGTTGATAAAAAGCTATTTATCCATCCCATTTCCTCTGTTGTGCATTGGACCAAAGCCAAGAGTCCCGGTTCTCAGCTAACTACTGAGTGACCAGCAGACAGAAGTGATTTTGGCCCTTTATGCTCTGTGAGCACACTCATTATCAGTCAACTGAAATCAGAAACTTTATGAAGCGACATTTGAGAGTGTACAGGCAGGATCTTCCTCTTTTCCTCCCTCTTACTGATTACACAGTTTGGTTTACAAGGAACTGTATCAAGGCCTAACATCTGGAGCTTCCTTAGCTCCAGAAATTAGCATTTTGGACCATCAAGGACTCAGTTGCCTTGTGCCCTACACTAACACCTGGATCAGTAATGGCCAGGATACACTACAGAAGGGAATACTAGATCATCTGCACTTCTACACATGCATGTACTGATGTGTTAGTCTATTATGTACTGCACTGGGAAGAATGATTAAACGCGCCCCTCTACCCCATGCCCCTCTGAAAAAAAAGCCCAAAAAACCAAAAAAACAACCACCACCAAAAGAACAGTCAAGATTCTTTACAGATGCAGTAATGCAAGGGAAGATATTTGGGGATGCCAAACTGGGAAAGCATGATATCGCAAACATAATGCAAAGTACTTCTTTCAAGACAAGTAACAAATCAACCCATCTGACAGACAGGATTTAGGAATGAAAGAATAAGCACACTCTGTTCTAAGAGAAACAGTTCCATGTAGACTGGCAACAAGCAGAAACAGTCTTCTCCCTTACCTCCCCCAACCACCTAACACAGACAATCAATCCTGACTGCTGTTAGCCCCTCAACTCATCTAGAAAGTTGCTAGTTACTATACAGCTCCCTAGAAGTATCTAAATGAAGGCTCGCAGCCTCTTGCTCCTCTCTGTGCTCTTGTCCAGGCAGTCATGCTGCTTCTTTTGCACTGGCACTCATGCTTAAATGACTAGGTTATGAGCAACTCCAATGATCTGAGCCAGCCAAAATAATTACTATTGTTCTCTCCTAGAACCACTTTCTGTTGGCTCAGCTCCTTGAACTGACTTACCATCTGCTCATACAAGAGCAAGAAATGGCATAAGTAGGGGCAGAACCACTAAGTCAGGGGAGAAAGGGAAGGCAGGGAAGGTTCAATGGCAGCCCAAGCTGAGATATTTATTGCAGGTTGGCACTCGCTCTACTCGGGTGGAGGACAGGTCCTCCTAGATACATTCATAGAAAAACCACAGTATGCTATACAGTTCATTACCTTTACAGAGACAAATTCTGCCACTGGACAAATACATACCAGTCCTGGTATGGCTGGGGGAAGTCAGTTCAAAAAAGTACATTTCATTTCTGCCGTGTGACATCTATTAACAATCAAGCCATATGACACCTACCTGCCAGAATTATCTACACCTGATTAAATTCACACCAGTGAAAGACCACTCATTATTAGCCTCTGGATTTCCAGTAGATAGGAAAATGAATTCCTACAGATTTGTACTACTGGGTAAAGTACTTTCAATGACACCAAGTTAGAATTTAGCTATAAAAATCTGTTTTAAAATACAGGTCTGATTTTTTAGGTATAGCTAGTTATTCTGAATAGTCACCCATAAAACTAAAGCATATTCTTCTGTATTGCAAGTTCTTTTTGATTGGTTTAGAAAACAGGAATTATCTACTACTAATATTTTAAACCTCTGTACAATAAAGTAAGAATTATCTATACAACTTCAATCCATGTTGCTCAGTTTTCAGACTGACAGAATAAATTTCCTTCTTACTGCTGTTCTCACCTTCACTGCTGTCTTGTTCACTTTCACCTTTCTTGAAGAAAGAGTTAACTCAGCCCCTAATTGTGAGCTTTCTTTAGCTAAAGTAAGATAAAGCAGGATTTAAAGACCATTTTCAACTAGCTTCACTATACACTAAAAGGTCACTTGCTTGTTCAACTAATTCTCACTTTTAGTTTGATGGCTATTTTAAAGACACTGCTCTTCAGACTACTTTTATTTATAGAACAAAGAAAGTAAGCACAGATTTTACAACAAATCACAGGAAATGCCCTAAAAATTTCAAATTTACTATGTTCTTCAATTATTGATTCTGGTTTCCTAAAAATATATCAAGACATTTTAATTTTACAAAAATTAGACTTTTCTAATCAACGTATAGAGGTGGGTCACTCATATGATCAGGGAACCAAATATATAAATAATAAAGTACTCAAATAAGGGAACCAAAAAAAAAAAAATCTACATTCGATCTGAACATGATTTCTTTTTTAGACCAATATTTCTTTTATTATCATTAGAGAAAGAGAAGACCCAATTGTAGTATTTCTTAATATTTCCAGAACTGGAAAACAACTTCAAATTATAAGCTGTGCATGTTGCCTCTTTAAATTAGCAAATTAACACTCCCTCAGTATAAAAAATACGGACAATAAAATCTGCAAGTTTAGAGTTACATTACTGTTTAGGAAGCTCTGCTTACTTTGTATTATTAATCTGAGAGTACTCTTGAAGCTTGTTTCTGGAGAAATTTATTACTGAAATAATTAAATTCTTTCGTCTTTTAGTTGCACTCCAAGTATTTTGATATTAATAAATCTATTTTCTCAATTTATATAAATTACCTATTCATTTTTTATTGTCAAGAGTTATAAAAGAGAAAAAAGAAACAATATGAAGTCTGCATCAATGTAGGAACCTGAAATCCTGGCTTATGCAAATTCTCATATTCTAGAAAAGAGTCAGATTTCACTGTCTCACTTCAATTACATACATTTTTGTGAGTTAATAATAGATAAATATACATAGATATCAAATTCTTATATAATACTATTATGGCTACACAGAGACTCCAGATTCAAAATAGTATGTAAATGTGTCTAGTCAATACTTCTGACTTACTTTGTTGAGCGTATTTTTTACATATATAATTGGGTCATGTTCCACTAATATCATGCTTTTCTCTTCAACTCATTTTTATTCATTTATTTTATCACATTTGAACAGCTTCTGCTAATCCTATTCTCTGTCAAATTTGGATTTAGAGCTGTGCAGAACTTTAACATCATTTTAGCTGACAGATAGGATTTCTGGCAACCCTAAAGACGTGGGTGGAAAAGGCTGCAGAGTGAAATGTTTTTCTTCACGCACATCTATTAGTTACAGTCCCAGGCTGCATAAAGAGACCAGCAAACAAAGCTTCAGATTCAAAAACTGTTCTAAGAAAATGCTTCAGTCCTCATTATGATTAATATTTGTAATCCAACTATTAAATAATTCAAAAAGAGCCCTCACTTTCAGTCTGCTAGGTGGGTCAGCACACATGGAAGCAATGGCTGTTTACGTAAGAAAGATGAGACTATTGAAGAGACGTGGTAGGATTTATTAACCATTTTCCTGGCAACTCTAACTGCTGTTTTGCAGCTATCTCCCTTCTATGTGTCCTTCTGTAAGGAAACCCCATTCTACATTTCTGTCTGTAAGTCTTTTCACAGTATTTTGAAAATAAAAATGATTAAGTAGTAGGAAAATCGTCTCCTCAAATCAAAGACACAACAAGGTCAAGAAGAGTTGTACTTCCATGAGAATACATCCAGTTGAATGTTTCCTGCATGCTCTACAGTTGTACATGTAATTTGTCTATATCTATCACAACCCTCTTGGCCCCTACTCCCTCTTGCCTGCCCGCCGCACCCCCCCACCAAACTTAGGTAAAAATAGTCCTATGGTTGCTACGATAAGAACTCTGAAGTTAAGATAAGCCAGAAGTAAAATAGCTGGTAAAAAGTTAACTTGACCCCCTAGTGCAACACAGTCTTTTAAAGCTCCACTATTTTTCTCCGCAGGATCCTGCATCATTTAGCACACAGAATGCTCTGGGGATTAATTTAGGTTATGTAGTGAAGAAGACTGTCAGTAGAATTCCAGCTTCATTTACTGCAGTAATAGCAAAGTGTGTAGTAAATGAAGCAGAGGAGTGGCTCAATCCCTTCCTTTCCACTAATTGCTCCCAGATCATTCTTCCTTCCTATTTCCCTGATCCACACTTGCTCTCCCCAATTTGTAACACCTTTGACCAGGCATTTCACCTCTTCCCTACAATTTCTCATCCCCAATAACGGCATCTGCCTCCATGCTGGTACCATTACCTGAAGAAGAATAAGGACAGGCTCCCTCTACACACTGTCTGGGCAGCTCCAGGGAGGAAATACGGGATGTGCAGCTTCCATACCCAGGGCTCTCCTGCTATGCCAAGTTGCCACCAGATCCTGAGATAATCAATATATGAAACGTAAGACAGAGTGGCTACAACCTATTTGGTGGCTGTTACCTATTTTGATAGCTCCCACTCTGGGCATGGTTTGTTGCTTTGCCATTGAGTTCATGGAGCAAAGTAGGCAAATTCAGTCTTGCTGGACACATTTTTTAGAAATACTTCCAAATTATTACTAACACTATACTAATTAATGAGTTTTTCATATTAAATAACTTTCCTACTAAAATAACTACTTCAACTTTTATTCATTAACAATGCACAGCAAAAACTTCCAAATCTAAAATGCTGAGTAGCTAGAGCCTAATCTCAGTTTTATACACAACACCACCAGAACAACTGGATATCACTTTCACTTTAAAAAGCAATTACTATATAAGTCAATATAAAATTTCTAGGAGTTGCTATTCAATTAGAATTTATCACATCAAGAAAAACAAATCAGGTAGCACCCTTTTTTATGTGCCCAGATGCAGTATTTTTGCAGAGTTTGCCAGAAGGTAGGTGGCAGTGACAAAAACACAAAGTCATTACTGAGCATTAGAATCACAAACAGATTTATATGCAGTTGTGGGAGTAAACACCATACCCAGTGACACCTATTAATTGAACCTGCTTCAGCTGAAACTCTCAAGTGATGTATTGCATACAGCCGCGAGTTGCATGCCGCTGGAGTAACGGGCAGTAAGAGCAGCTGGCTAGTCTGAAAACTCAGTTTGGTTTTATTCCTTGCACTTATATTTTGGGTTTGCAAAAGTGTGAATTATAACTCTATTCCTGCACTTACAAATTACACTATTCTATATATGTTTCACATTCAAACTACAGCACAGCAACTGAATATTTGGTTGAGGTTTTTTTCCCATGAAAGACTTAAAGTTCCATGAATCATGACTATGTACATGACTTTTCATGTCATTTTTATGTAATTGAGTTTCTAGTTCTCAAATTAAAAAAACTCACATAAATATTAAAAGTAATCTGTAAAATAAATTTTTCTGCCAGTTTAATATTTTAGGTCTAGTTTACATTTCTTGAATACCATAATAAATATTCTCAAAATAGTTAAGAATTAATGAAAAATCAAACTGGACTTTCTTCACAATGCTCGACATGTGATCATACACACCAACTTAAAGGAACAATGAGGAATACATCAATAATGACAAATAAATGAACAATTAAAATAAAAAAACCCAGTGTCATGAATGTAGGCATATTTCTACATTTGTTATACAAGAATAAGTTTTCTAAAATTGTTTAAACTATCTAAGTCCCAGAAAAAACTTCAAATGCTGTTTGGATAAATCAGTTGAAGCTGTTCTTCCCAAAGACAAAACCAGAAAAAGTAAAATTTCAAATCACCTTACAAATCTGTTAGACCACAAAACTCAAAATTCAAGGCTTTATCAGGATTTTTTAAATTGACATAGGTATTCATGCTGAAAAAACACCCAGTTTCAGTACTAACTTCATCACTTCACCTACATTTCTGCAGAGTAAGTCTTACAGCATTACAGCTTTTACACCCCTGCTGAGTGGTACCCTCAGGCAAAGATGTGCTCCTGGTTGCCACATCATGTGCAGACTTCCTCACTCACTATGCACATGACACACCCGTTGTATCCTGTTCTCCAGACCTGCATGTTTCCACAGTTGTGAGAAGCACTAGTGCTGGTTCTGGGGCCACTCCAGAACTCCTACACTCTAAACTTGTGCTCCTCATGTTTATGGGTCCTTTATCTGTTTATGTATAATACTGCTTTTTACTCTACTCAAAAACTACAACATTCTTTCAAGCAATGCCATAAACTAACAGTATACTTATTTAACAACTTCATTCCTCCCCTCTTGCAGTGTTTCAGGTTTATCTCCAATAACCATTTTGAGTTTTCCTTTCCACTATAGCATTTGAACAACGTTTTTTGTTGCCATGAAGCAACACACAGAATACAAGGTGGGAAATTACATTTCCCTTGTTAGATGTTGTTATAGAAGGATCATTATCTTGTATGTATTACTTCAAATTGTCTCAACTAGTTCTTAGAGGGATTGACTTGTATGACTCACTTAAGCAGTTCACAAAACCAATGAAAATGCTATTATATTGATCAAATACATACCACTGACATTAAACTCTAGATTCCGGAAATACTCACACTTGTAACTCTATTCCCTATGTTGACCTGTTTTTGTGAAGTTTCCTTGGAAAGAAACTGCACAGAACAAATTCTTAACAGCAAGAAACTGAGGTGGGAAGTTGAAATCATGTATTTGTTAAACAGAAACTTTTAGAAACTGACAGTTATACAGCAGTGCTATATTCTGCTTTTAGAAATTTGTTATTATACGTGTTCTGAACACTTTTCTTACTTCTTTCATGTCATGCAAGCTCGTGGACACATTAAAGATTTCTTTCTAATGCATGGTCTAGAGAGATTCATTAAATCTGTAGCATTTGAGTAGCTCATAAAAACTAGACAGCAAAGCTAGATATCAAACATCTCAAATTACGAGCAACACGACAAGAAACAACATGTCACCAAAACTACTGACGGCTAAAATATGATACTCCACAGTTTTACCACTTTTTTTATACTATTTGATAGACTTACACTGGCCAAAGCATCCAAGCTTTATTAAAATAAATACAGACCCATAATGCATTTTTTTTCTAAAGAGAAAACAGGAAATAGATTTAATCCAACCAGTTCTCATTCAAACTGTAATTCCAAAAGTTCATCTTAATTCCCACTTCAATTTAATTTGGCATTCTTCAATAATTCTGACAGCTCTCTCCTTTGGTCTAGATGCTGAAACTGCCAAGTCTTAGAGATGCTTCCACTGAAATTTATTCTTTACAGGAAAAAACATGCAAAACAGTTTGGGGTTTTTTTGTTACTCAGTCTTCCAGGCTGATGTCTTTTGATTTCTTCATTAAAACTGCTTCAATTTGCACTTTTGGAACACGTACATTAAGATTCATTTACCTGTCTCCTGAGGGTATGCCAGAGGTAGGTTTTGAGCATCTGCAGTGGTCAACTGTACGCAATATATTTACTCCATAAATGTGGTCAGATGAGGAAGCAAAAACATCTTTTCCATTTTAATTAATAACCAAAGAAATAGTGACCATCTATGTATTTTATTCAGTGTCTTAAAACCAGAAAAAATAAAGGAACAATCCTAATAACAAGACTGAAAAGCAAACTATCTTCATTCTGAACCCCTTCTGAGAGATAATGGATTTGAAGGAACCAATCCCTGTATGAGGAATATTTAGCAGTATATTTTCCCTTCTTAAGAGAAGGAAAACAAACAGAGGTATCTTTATGGGAATGATACATGCACACTTATTTTCAAAAGAGAGCTTGGGGCGGCTGAAACCCAAGTCCTTGAGAATGCCTGCAGGCTGCCTATACAAAGGAGCTGGGTGGTAGCACCAAGCAAAAAATATCTTTATTTAGCAGCATCTTGCAACATTGAAGAGCTACCATTCCAGCTTTCGGAAAACCTGAGATGCCCAACTCGTACATGGCCTTAAGGTTCTTGTGCAAAACAAAGTATTATAAATTAACTTGCCTAATGGCAAAATAATTATGATTTTTCAACATCACAGTGTTGAAAGTGTTGAAGATTCTTTGAGAATACTAGAGTAAGTAACCTGAGCACAAGGCTGAACAAACAAAGAACCTTCAGCCATTAACTGTCCAAATATTTTACTATTTGATTGCTGAAAACCAATGTCCTTTAGTAGCCATTGCTATGAACTTAGGGACCAGTTCTGGGGAAGGTAAAAAAAACTCAAAAGATGTTGTCTGATCAGAGTTTTGTTTTCTTCAACTAATTTGAGTTATTAATTTAAAGTCTTTCACTATTAATGGAAGTTGTCACTTAAATCTTTGGAGTTGTTTTATGAAATGTGCTTGCTGCCACTAGGAACAAAAGCCTAAGAATCTACCTTAGTTTCAGGAACATGGGGAGAATGAGAGTCTGTTGCTCAGTTATTCCCCAGATTTCTCAAGTACTCTTGCCATTGAAATCTAACTCTCCACCCTCAGAATTGTCAAAAGAGGACTTCAGTACAATGCCAATGTGAAAAGCTTGGAAATTTGTATTTGGAAAAAAACCAAAAAAAACAAACAACAGGTGATGGGATAACTCTTAAGAGCCTTATTTGTTTTATTGGTGCTAGACACTGGCATTACAATCATCAGTTTGTAGGCTTTGTGGTTGCTTCCTTGCATGTCATTTTATTGTATTTTATTAAAAGAACATCTTGTTTGCACAAAATAATTAATTTAGCACCTCTAAGGCATCTTTGTTCTTCATTCCAGCCTTTTTATTCTAATTTAACTGGTGGACAGTTAATATAGGTAACTTGAACAAAACAACTGCACATGTTCATGCCTAAGGATATAAAACACGCAGTATTTTCACCCATATTTGCATGCACATATTTTCATACTCACCCTCGACTGCACATCCACAGAAAGTTTATAATCAAAGGCTTCACTCTGAAGAACTGGAGAGGCTGTTTGCATACATAATGCTTAAATGCTGAGCGTAGCTACCCAAGACAATACTTCAAGGTCACTCCCAAAGTATCCTAGCTAAATGACATTTATTTAGCATCCCCACACCTTTTCCCACAAATACAGTATGACAGAATATGAGGCAACGTCCAAGCTGCTAAGAATAGCAAAGACATGCCCAAGGCCAGGAAAAACAACCATGCCAGGCTAGAAACATCCTAATTGGCCAAAGTGTGCAAGTTGCATAATACCAATGTATACTGCACACAGACCTACACAGTCACGTGTGCACATTCAACTCAGCTGAAGAAGCAACATTATTATTTATACATGTGGGACTCACAGTACCATATATGCAGGAAGAATAAGAAATGAAGCATCAGCAAGAGACTTCTGCTGAGATTTTATATAGTTTTCAGAAATCTGTTTGGATGTACCAGCAGGCATCCTGTTTCCAAGACCTTAAGAAAAAATGCTTAATGAGTGGTCTCTCTGGATCCCATTAAGTGATCATGTAAACAGCAGGACACTGAAAGGTACTCAACAGAAATCTCTTAGTAACTATTTATGCCACCACACAGTTCACGTTTTATTTGTTCCTGAGGAAATCTGGAAATTCATTCAGGTTTGCATAATCAAAATATCATATATGAGACTACTAAATAGTAATTGTACAAATCAAGTACAAGTATGAAAGAAGACAAAATTACAAGGACAGAAGACATAGGCATCATGATCGCAAAGCACGTATTATGACACATTATTCACCTTTATTCAACAGTGTTCTGTGACAGGGAATAAGTAGAAACCCACTACTTTCAAAAAATGCTAAAAGCCACTGGACTGGTCTAGCAAAGTGTGTTTTACCTAGTAATCACATTACCCAGTACAGCTACGCTCATCTCGAAGATCTTACGTGGAATACATCTGACTAACACCCAGAATACCCCGGACTGGGAAGACAGGCCTCCAACACAGGGTCAGACTTTCCATCAGACAGCGTTCTCTACAGTCCCATCAGTCATGTGGTCAAAGTGCCTCTATCTCATAGTTTCTCTAACAGATGAATAAAATTTGCCTTTGGGCCAAGCATGAATTAAGCCTGATTTTAGCAGCATGCATGCCCAGCACCTGCTGAAAACAAGACACTTCCAAATGTGCTTCAAGCTGGGCACTGCTGGTAGAACTGGTCATTTACAAATTCTGACCTGCTTAAATAGCAATAATTTTGCCCTTCATCCCACAAACTAGGAGAGATCGGTCAAGTATTGCCTCTCACATATTTAAGATGGACAGGACTGTGTCACTGCTTTGGCTGTGATTTTCTTTATAGTAGCTGGTATAGTGCTGTGTTTTGAATTTCAGAAGATAATGTTGTGAACACATTGATTGATGTTTTAGCTGTGGCTGGGCAGGGTTTACGCTAAGTCAAGGACCTTTTCTGCTTCTCACACCACCTCAAAGCAAGGAGGCTGGGGGCCACTAGAAGCTGGGAGAGGACACAGCCAGGACAGATGACCCCAGCTGACCACGGAGATATTCCATACCATATGATGGCAAGCTCAGTATATAAACTGAGGGGAAAGCTGGCCCCATTGCTTGGATACTTGGAATGGGCAGCAGACAGTAGGTACCACCTACAGCAATTGCACTGTGCATCATTTTGTAAATTCAAATTCTTACATCATTATTACTGTTTTTCCTTCATTTCTGTACTACCAAAATGCCTTCATCTCAACCCCTTAATTTTACTTCCTGTGCCTATCCCTCTAGTTATCTCCCTAGTCTACTGGGAAAGGGAGTGAGCAGGCATCTGAGTGGTGTTTCCTGACCTGCCAGCTTAAGCCAGCACAATTGTTAAGTACGTATAATATTGACACTGTTACTTTCTTACCATATTAGTTTTTTCAGTATCTATTGTAGTGAGTTTCAAGCTGTTTGTCACAGTAGCATCTGTCTTAGATGTCTTTTTCTGGCAAAGAAAGCTCTTCAACAATGAAGTAATTGTGCTAGCACACTGACCACATCTTGAGTTTGGGCATTTGTCCCAAGCAGATCTATTTCAAAAGCAATGAAGCACAACGTAAAATTGAACAGAATTATATGTCACTATCTTTTACCATGGAAGGGAACTCCTGGGCAGTTTTACTTCTTGGTGCAAAAAGTAACCTTTGAACTCCTTATACATTGTCTGACTACTGCTATTGTCAGCATAATTGACTTTTCTCCTTCCAAAAAATATAATCTACTGAGAACTAAAACAGTACTGAAAACTACCCATGTAAAAATATTTTGTGTCAGGTTTCTATATCACTCCAAAATTCTCTTGCAGCTTGAAATTTTCCCTCATCTCAACTGTAACAATTGTCCAATTCTATGAATGCTACAATGAAATCAGGTCGTAAAGACAAA
>VXBB01006189.1:15353-31052 GCA_013399915.1 Illadopsis cleaveri
AAAAATTAAAAAAAAGCGCCCCATCTTGACATTCTTAAAATACAAACTACTTATACTTTTAGTACACCCGGTTTTTGTTAAGATGTCAACAGAAAGCATTAAGACATTCTATTTCACAATAAGGATAATCTTAAGGCCCTATTATTTGCATAATTGGAATTTGGAAGTTTTAATGAACTCTCGTTTGTACAATGCTGTTCATCACAAGTACGTTCAAGAATAACTCGCAGGGTTATACTATTTTCTATAATATGCAGAATTAAAAATGACTATTCATTTTGACAAAGACTGATACGTCTAAAGTATTCAGTGTCAAAAATTATTTGAGTAATGACGGGTTTTCTGGTGTTGAACAAAAACTAAAGCTACTCAGGCATTTATTTCTAAATGCTTTATTTTATTAGCATTCAGCATTAAGGGGTCTGAAAAAAATGGCCTTCTCTGGAGTGCTTAGATCACGCGCTCATGTTTTCCATGTGTGATTTATACTTCCTTTTGCAGACACTGATGTGATAGCCATCTGAACTTACACACCTGGAGCTATTTTTAAACACTGCTGTAATACAGCAGAAGTAAGAACAACTTTGATTTCCAAGTGATAGTTTGAAGAGAAACTTTAGAAATTTAAACCATACGAAAGTCTCGAGACAAAATCTTGCAGCAATAACAACCAGGTGACTAAGGTTTCAGAAGACCTCACATTTGCTGACTAAACATTAATAGGAAGTCCTAGGGTTTAGTGGCATTGCTTTGACTAAAGCAGTCCCTGCTTTAATTGTTAAAGTGTTTGGAAGAGTTGGGAGGAAAGTGAGGAACCAACCAACCAACCAACGAAACCACACACACACACAAAAAACCAAGTCATTCCCCCCACACAAACAAACAACCCAATATAAACAAGCCTAAAACCACAAACAAACCTTACCAGAAAATCATACACTTTTCATAAGCTACTTAAAATATTTCATAAAATTCACCTTATCTCCCTGGTACACCTTCACAACCTTTAACAGTTGGACTCAATGATCTTAAAGGCCTTTTTCAACCTAAATGATTCCGTGATTCTATTCTCAGACAACATATTAATAATTTGTTGTCTGAAGAGATTCTCAGCTCAGATATGCTGTGTTTCTCTTATGTAAATAACTTGGTATGATGAAAGGTTTCAACAAAACCTTCCAGAAAAATTAAATCCATACATAGTAGTAATTTTTAGTGGTACCTCACATTTCCATTTCAGAAGTTTGTATTTTAGCTAGGAGTACACTTTGACTTGTACAGATCACTTTAATGTCAGAGGAACTTCTAGATGCTCAGCAATTCACATGCACATAGCACTGCACAGAATGAGCACCTTACCATGGGAACTTCAGGGCTTACCCACCCACCACTGTGGTTTCTGAGAAAATACAATAGAAACATTCAGAAATCCAGACTGTAACAACTGAAGAACAGTTGATTAATTCATTAAATCAGTCATAAACAGTTTCATTAGGGTAGTACCTAATCACCTTGTCTACTGCATTAACAACAGTTATTTTTTGATTATATACAGGTCACCTCTTTAGCCTTTACAGTACATTAAATGTTGTTTGCCTCCTAACCAGAGCTTACTGCAGTATCAGTTTTGAATTACGTTTCCCATCCTTCTCCCCTCACAGTTTTAAAAAGTACAGAAGAGAAGGGCATATGTAAGGGAAGAAATGTGCAGAAACTGTTTGGTCAATTCAAATCCTAACAGTCATAGGTAAAATCAATCAAAGAATTGTATTTGGGTGTTCCAACAAAAAAATGCAAGCGTTGCTTAAGGTCACTGCAAGATTGACATTGTACTTGTAAACACATGGTGCTAACTTTGTATTTTCACACACCATCCCTGTTCTCTGGTGAATACTTTTGTCAAACGTGAAAAAAATGTAATTGTTTACATACTTCACTGACATACCTGACATTACACTAAGAACTCAGTTATAGCAGAATGGATAAGAGAAATAGCTTACTAAAACCAACACCCAGCATAAAAAAAGTTCAAAGCGCTTTGCTACAGCAGACACATTTAGAAACACTGATAAATTCAATTTCATTAGAAAGGTGATAGGAGGCTGCAGTTTTACATATCTATTTCTGAACCTTGAAATCTCTCCTTTCCACAAAATCCCTTCCTATCTGGAAGTTAAAGCACCAGAGTAACTGCTACAGGAGGGGCTGCCCAACTGCTCCAAATGAGTCAGTGTGCCCAGCACCTTGGGCTGTTGGATGTAAGGCCGGCAGCTGAACAGATTGGGCTGTGTGTGTCCCTGTCCCTGCATACATAGGAGCCATCTGGAAACAAACAGCTCAATCATGAAAGAGTAAAGCTAACGAGGAAAATTGCAGCTTCCTGATAAAAAAAAAAATCCACCTTCCCCCCCAAAAAATACCAAACTAAAACAAAACAAAACAAAACAAAACAAAACAAAAAAAAAAAAAAACCCCCCCCCCCCCCAAAAAAAAAAAAAAAAAAAAAAAAAAAAAAAAAAAAAAAAAAAAAAAAAAAAAAAAAAAAAAAAAAAAAAGAAGAGGTACTTGCCTACCTCCTCGCTACTTCTGTTTTAAGACTCACAAAAGATGAGGGCTTTTCTTTGTCTCCTTCTGTAACTATCCCTTTTAGCTACATTAAAATCATCACCATGGGAAAGGAGGAGTCAGATATGAGAGGCAAGGCACATCGTTGATCTGCTGCTGATGCCTTGGTCCGAGGCCCTGCAGAGCCAAGAGCCACGCAGCCCAACAAGTTTCACTGACGGCTGCAGTCAGGTCACTGAGACCTCACGAGTGGTTGCTTAAATACAACTAAATTTAAGGCCACAGCAGCCTCTATAACACTAAGAGAAACAGCAGTTGGAGGGAGGGAGACAAGAAGTTAAGCAAATTCGGTCCATCATCTGGGATCACGCTTTGTCCACTGTCCAGAAGCACAGGCCAATGCAAGCCACAGTAACAATGTGCTATTTTAGCTTGGCCAACTTCACAGCAACTCCAAGCCAGCCTGTGCCCCAGCATGCGCCCAGGCTCCAGCTCTACCAGCAGCAGCCACTGAGAATCAGCCCCAGCTGCTCTGAAGTTTGTGACTTCACCTTTAATGAGCCTAATTAATTTACTTTCAAGGTAGCCTGACTCCAGATTGCACTGTGTTTTCCAAATGTTTTCTGCAAAGCCGGGGGAAGAGATGCCCACTCCCTATGAGCCTCAACATGGTCCTGGGGTATCCCTCCAGTTCAGGTGCTGTTCAGCACCTGCCAAGGGGAAAGACCCATTGCCTGCTTCCAGGAGAGCCTGGGGAAAAAAGCCAAAAGGTAAAATACTGCAGAGCAAAATATTCTGATTGAAAATTGAACCAGGATTTTATTATTAAAAACAGTCCCCAGATTAAGGATTATAACTCCTAAAAGTTGGGGGGGGTTAAATACCTTTTTTAACATGAAGTAATACAGAAACAGAGATCACTACCCTCATTAAAAGGTGCTTGTATTTCCTTATTCAATCCTTCAGTCTTCTAACATAAATTTTTCTCTGCCACTGACAACTTCTGCATTATTTATACAACGGCCAAACTATAATTGGCCTATTTCACATGGGTGAATATCAACATATGGGGGAGAAACAGGGCAAGGAGAGAATGCAGATAAGTGACAATTTCCATATTTGTAGAGAAAACAGTTGCACTCTGACAGCGTGACAGGTTTTAGACGTACGGTTCTGCATTTATACATAGTTGATGTCTAGCTTATAAAGGTTCATTTAGCTAGAAAATCGTCATGTTTAGCGGCTGAAAGGAGGCTGGAACAGAATGAGAAATTCTTATGATCTGTGTGAACAAGACAACCATTTTGCTGTAATATAATTTTTCAGAGTACTAGATTTTTCTTTCTAGACCATTCTGATCTAATTTTACTTTAGATGTAACATCAAGATCCAATTTTTACTGTACACAGTACAATGAAACCAGTGGCCAATTTCCAATTTTTAGAGGCAGAAATTACATAAGCTTAAAATACACATCCTATTTTACTCCTGACATTGCCAGCTTTTCTTTTAGCTTAACATTTTATTTCCTTCTTTTTACCACAGCAATCAATTGGAAAAAAAAATCCCTGACATTTACATCCTGAACCTTTAAAATCACAATATATTCCCACATAAAGAAATGTGATGCCATCAATTAAAGAGGGTCACATATTACTAGGATGTTCTGGTTCACAGCTGGGACAGGATCATCTGAGAAGATTTCTACATATAAACTACACAAAGCTGTTTAAACAGATCTTGCGCTACAGCTCAGAAAGTAGGATTTCATCTCATTTACAAGCTACCCTAAAACTACAGCCTTGAATTAGGTTAAAGAGGAAGGGATAGGTTGGGTATGTGCAGGGAGGCAAGCAAGGAAGAACCAAGCTAACTCCTAAAAGCACTGTGCTCATTCGGGTGCAAAACTTACTGCAGATTCAGAGAGAAATACACGCATGTAGCACCTGAGCTGCTGCTTTTCTTCTCTCCACTGAGAGCTTTACTGACCAGAGGAGAGGCAATTCTAGCACTTTGCCCAGTGTGCAGACCTCACTGTGCAGACCTCATTGGTTCCCTGCATGCTTCAGGCAAGATCCCAAGCCTGCTGGAGCCACTATCACTCCCCGTATTAGCTTTCATATTCAGGTTTCAGGAAAAATCGAGTCTCTCAACAGTTGTGATTCACAGTGATATAAGGCATTTCCTCTCAAGGAAGCCCACTTTCATCAGCACTGACTGGACAAGTCTGACTTCACACTGCCCATAACTGCAAGTAAAATATTGTCACTCCCAATACAAAGGACCTTGATTTACTGACAAGATACCCATCCTTCTGTGGAGCTGACAGTAAACTTTTCACTACTATTAAGACTCTGAGATATAAAGTTTATAAATTGCTTCTTTTGCACTGTAAGATTCTGCAGAAAGACACATTGTGCATCTGCATTAACTTGGAACCAGAAAACTTGGGTTCTGTTCCCAGCACTGCCACGGACTCCCCATAAAGCCTTCGACACATCACTTAGGATTCCATGGTGTCCCAAGTCAGGTTGGCTGGCTAAGTCTCATCTAGTAATCCCAGACTTCTTACAGTCATTAAAAAAGAACAGATAGCTCCATCCCACCTCCAGACAGCAGTCCATCTCACACCAAGACAGACACCTAAGGTAGGTCAAATGAACCACCTTCTGAAGGTATTTAAACTTAAATGAGATGAATCCTATCCTAATCTCCCTCTGCCATTGATTTCCATCGGTCATATGGGATTTATGTTTCAACACATCAATAGGACACTACTTTGATTGGCGCCTACACAATGTAAATGACTGTCTGATGCGTACAGACTTGCACTCTTCACAAAAAGCTATTCCTAAGACCTTTACCTGAAATCTTCATGACTACATTCAAGACAGACTATCTGGGCAGCTATGGTTTTGACTTTGCATTTGTTGTGCCTATTTATGCTATCACATATCAGAGTAGTACTAGGTGTTCTCCTGTATCAGCCTCTCATTGAGGGGGTAGCAGAAATCTCCAATAATTACATCAACCTCTGGACAGATAAACTGGCTCTTGTACTGGGGAAGCTGCTGTAGCAGAATTTTGCTAATTCCTTTATCATAGAAACTGCTTTCTGGTATGAAGCAGCTAGTCTTTTAAGTATAACTGGAGCTGAAAATAGTTTATCTCCTTTATGTCAGAAAAATTCCCTCCTGGCCACAGAAGGTTAAAATCCAGGTCCTTTGTACCATCCCACCTGTAAATAATTCAAATCCCAGTTGTGAGCATGGCATGATACATAGAATAGCTTTCTTCAGTAGCAAGTCAAACAGCTTACCTAGCTTTCAACTGGAAAACGGCAAATCATGATTACTGGGAAACAGGAAACTTCCTTCTATTTAAAACTGAAAAATTTATAACTTATGCCAAGGTGAAGGTAGAGAGGTTTTAAAGAGTAACTCAGCGTAGTTCCTAAACTGAGCTCCAAACTGGATGTCCAAATCCCCTAGTATGAACAGTATTTAATGACCAGCAAAATACAATTATATCTGGCAGAATGCCTAACAGACAAGTGCTTACATTCACAGGTCTGAAGTTTCCATGATACAATTAAAATCCCTTAGAAGGAGAGGGTTTATATGCTTACAGCAGTGAGTTGTTTATTGATATCGGGGGACCTTAAATGATGGCACTTTTTCAAACATTGGAACTAATTTTTTTGTTGTTTGTTTTTTTGCACAATAGTCCATGTCCCCAGTCAAAGATCTGGATCCTATTGTTAGGCACAGTATAAACACATTACAAGATATGTCAGGCCCTGTTCTAAAAAGACTGCAGAGCAAACACTGTTCCTTGCAAATATGAAGCAGCTCTTGATGAAACAGCTGTCGCTGGTTACAACCCACATTTGGAATTCACGTGTTAACAGAGCATCCGTACATAAAAATAATATTTAAAAAAATAAAGAAGGAATATGGCCACCACACTGTAAGATGTTTGCTTTTGATTTTTCCTGTGTGTCCAGGCAAGCAAGGAGCCTACAAAAACAAAACAGGTAAACAGATTTTAAAACGCCTAAATAGCTATTTGAAGTGATGGTGACAATAAATGACTTTTTATGCAGTCTTCCAACTCAACTATAAAAGTGCTTTGAAGGGAAAAAATAGAACTGTATTTCTGGGACATAATTCTGCTCATCTAAAAAAAAATATGATTCACTAGAAATACATTGACAAGAATTCTGGTCTATGTGAGCCAGAATTGGAAGAACAATACTAGACCAAGTCCAATGGAAAAAGAAACGTGGCCTGAAGCAGTTGTTTTGTAACAGGAAAAATTTTAACATGTTTATTTCAGGCTCTTTTTCTGCACCTTATCTAGGGAAAAGCTCACATCTATTTACTACTATTAAAACTCATAGCATGCAGTGACTGTATCCACATGTGCTGTCCCATATGGCCAGACAGCTAAGGTTTAGTTCTAACTCTGCTAGTCAGAGTTTGTGTAGGTCATCGTCTTTATCTCTGCGCCAACAGGTACAGAATGTCTGACCGTCATGGAACACCGTGGAGCCTCTCCACTCACACACCTCACTGCTAAGCCCATTACTTCTAGTTCCTCCTCATCTTGCTACACAGAAGTACAGAAAACTCATGTAGCCAATAATAATGGGATAACAGCTTGACTTGACTAGCCACAATCAATAAATTTGCTGATGGTCTTTAGGAGTAAGAAAGTTTCAGTGCATTCCCCACTCTTTTTTTGTAAGTACTACAGCTTAAGATAAACACTAAGCACAGTTCTGCACTATTTACTATACAATCTCTTAAACTTTGTACCTAGAATTTATTCAATACAATTACCTCTAAGTCTGATTGAAGCAACTACCTGTAAGTATCTTAACAGCACTACAGCTATAAGCAGGACAGACTAAGCTAACATTTTTCACAGTTTGAAGACAAATCCTTGTATTACTTCATCAGCATAATCCCTAAGGTATTCAGAACGATCAATAAACTTATCCCCAAAGGACCCATGAAAATACCAATATTTGGCCTACTGGAAGACAAAACCTTAAACAATTTGTTAACTATAACAATCTCAACTAGGCTCAGTACTCATTACATCCACCTATGATCTTTTTGTCCACCCTTGAGTTCATTCTTTCAGACTTACACATTCACCTACTTGAAACCCCTAAAGCCAACACTGCAAGCCATGCCAAGTGGATGGATTTTTACCTCCCCAGTAAAGACTACTTGTCTTCATCACAGAAAGAGTCAGAGAATTGAGTGGAAGAAGGCACAGTGACACCACAGACTAGGGAATGCCAGGTGTTGATCCCTTCCAGCAAATAATTTAGCTTTGTTCTGTGAAATCAGTAAACACTACTGAATTCATACAATGTTTTTGGAGTAGCTAAAGTGCATAGACATTCTAACAGCCAAATTTCCACATAAAGCAAATTAACTGCTCCAAGTTTCATTTTAATACTGAAAGGAAATTTTAAAAAATCTATTAACCAGAATAATACTGACATGTTCCATTAAAATTATGCCAACTGTTATTTCTTTCACATACATGCCATATATACATTTTGGAATTCCACTGATGGGCAGAGATATCTGCAAAGACAGAAAAAAGTTTTGGCTTTTGAGATTCATTTGAATCCTTAAGTAACAGTGCAGACAGTCCCTACTATGCCTGCAAAAGACTGGTTCATCAGCTTAGCTGGATGTTTGGCTGGTTTTTGCTTTAGAATCTAATTGACACTACATGAATAATCAGTGCTCAGTTCAAAAATCTGAGTTCTAGCTGCTTGATATAACGATAAAATATTCATTACTATTATTCTTCTAAAATGCTGATTTCCACAGTGAGTTTTATGCCTTGCTCACCTATAACACAACTTTCATCAATATTTATAAAGAATAATTGATTTCGAGTAAACAGCTCACAATTATTAGCCAGTGTACAATTTATAAAGCAAATATTTGCATAACAAATATGAAAGTAAGCCCATTATTAAAACCAGACATTTTGAAAATGACAAAAGCAAGAAAAAACTATAACATCTGACTTCAGGTAGTTTTCGTCCTAGATGATTTTACTTCAATTTTTTACGATCAGCGTTTTCTCAGTGCACTAACAAAAAAAAAAAAAAAAGCTATAAATCCACATTAATAAAAACCCCAAACAGATCGATCCTGCTACACCAGATTTACAAAAACAAAGCAAATATACAAAATAGGAGCTGCAAAGGCCTTACACAGCTATAGCACATCATGAAGACGCAAGTGACCTCTGTCAAGGTCACATGGATATTGCCTGGTGTTTCTCTGCTCTAACTTGGCTGAGTAAGCGAACAAAGGGTGAAGTAAGAAAGTCAAAATAATGAGCAAGTGCAAGGTAACTGCTTGTTATTAGCATATGAAAAACAACTCTGAAGAAACTCAAAATCTCAAAAAGCAGGGCATCCACTCTCAGGCTTTTCATAAGGAAATATTGGTATGTCCCAGATACAGTTATCAAATGCAACAGGATAACAGACAAATCTTTATTAAATATTTGGGCTGTTAGCAAATATATAAACTTTAATTTCAGTATCTAGAAATCCTGCAATTCAACCAATATTCCACTTGCAGTCAAAAAACGTATTTGCCTTCTACCCTCAGCTGGACTATTCGAGGACATCTTTGGCAATTCAGTGGGAGTACACTCTCAAAGGCAGACCCCTCATCAGAGACACCTGTTTCCTTACCAGTGCCACCAATTAACTACCCCTAGCCTGACACATGGAAAGAGGATATGGAAGATGCTAATCAAGCCAAGTTCATCCTGGTTCAAAGCAGAATCATGACAGGATACACTGGTTCAGATGCCAGCCACAAGGTTTGCCACCTGCACAGCCAGTTCCAAACCTAGAATGGTCCTTATGGTATCATCTCACTGATGGGCATCTGGAAACTAAAGCCTATTTACACAAATCCAGGCCATAACAATGAGACACAGGGCACTGGCACTCACACATCTTAAAGAGTAACAAGAAGTCTCCTTTTAAGTGAAGTACCCACTAATAAGCACAATTTATAGTTTTATGACACATCAGAGGAACAAAATAAATAGGAAGAAGAGTTGGCAACTTCAAGAAGCTTTAAATCAGGTCTCAAAGATGAATATTAGTTAGATAAATAAACAAAATTTTCTCATCAGTTACAATGGATGAAATAGGATTATAACACACAAGGGCAGCTTAAGGGAAGTTCAGACAGAACCTCTTCACACAACATAACATGTCACATCTTTTACAACAAATGCTATTTAATCCAAGAGACACAATAGGAGTTAATAGCAGCAAGTTCAACGGGTTGGTGATTTTTAGGTCAAAAGGACAGGCGATTACCTCCTCCATTCTCAAGGATTAACACAAACCACAAATCCAGCAATTTCAACTTCAAATCTAGAACTTGTACCTGGTCTAGTTAAAAGGAAAGAAAATACTAATCTACAGACTTGAAGTAGAAAGGTGTCATCTGCTCAGTAAGGCAATTCACACACTTGCTACTCTGATGGACAAAACACTGATACCTCATTTCGAGTCTTGCAGCTTGTATGTCCAGCCACGTTGCTGGGTGAAATTCCATGTATCAGGGCACAACTTAAGACCGGTATTTTCACTGTGTGGGGATCAAGGAGCCTTTCCACACATCCAGCTTTTCAAAGAGAACCGTAAGCTTTTAGGAGTCCCATCAGGAAACAGACTAGACACATCTCAGTTGAGACAACTCAAGTCCCTCCTCTAAACTAATTCTAGTCCAGCATCCTTTCTGAGATAGGCACCCTTCCTATCCTCAACACTCCAGTCAGTGTTTACAGCTGCATACAACTTTTTTTTCTCTTTAAAATAAGAGTAGATCATGTTACCCAGCTGTAATCCCGAATCCTTCTCAGAACCAGTATTTAGGGGGGACTCACTTTTTTTTCTTTTACTGAAGTAGCCATAAGTATTACAGTGCACTTTGTTAAAACACATTCAGACGTAGAATGAGAAACCAAATGAAATCAGTCTACAATAGCACTTTTTCAAATTTTATTAAAATTGGCACAAAAAACCCAGAAGTATTCTCATGAATATGGATTTTGTATTTTATTCCAGATCATTGTCAAAGGTAATGAAAAGAGTTGGAATAATGGAGATGGCAATTCCCCATACACTATCTGTTCTGGAATTTATTACATGGAAAAAAAAAAAATCTGTTCACACGGACAATAGTGCTGTTCTACAGTATTATTTTTACAACTAGAACATCACCCTGAACTAAATAAAATGTCTTACTGAATTCAAAACACAAAGCTTAAAATTTCAACAAGAAACACAGAGTTCACTTTTAACTCAAAAAAAAAAAGTTTCAAAACTCTCTTGACTGGGATGTATTACACGATCATTCTTTAACCCTCAACTATTTGCCAATACATTATGTCTTCTATCAACACATCACACCACTAAGTTTTCCTTATCACTTTATTCTTTAAAAAATTTAAAACTATAACCCTCCCCCTCTCTATTGGTATTGTATATGTGTATACATATGTGTACATGTATCACATACTTTAAGAATTCCTCCCAACTCTAATACTTCATGTTAGAAATAAATGTTTATAAAGAAATGCTGTCCATAACTTTGGAATGAAGTAGAAACAAAAAGCAACCAACCAACCACAAAAAAACCCAAACGAACTAAATAAAAAAAACAACTCCATAACAACAACAACAACAAACCTACATGCTACTAGTGGTCATTTAGTTTTCCAAATAAGAGTTAGATCTAGTGTTCATCTGTACACAGGCATATTTTCTAGGTAAAGCATGACTGTTACCCTGAACCAGATAAGCCATTTGTCAAGGAATCTTTATTTCCACAGTGCTTTGCACAAAAGCAGTCCAAATATTTTTAACTGCACTATCTACATAGTTGTTTAAACACATGGACATGAGAGTTCATGGGTAAACTCATGTCTCTAAGCCAAGCTGAGGAATGGTTACCAGCTTTCCCATTTGGCAACTGCTACACTGATTTTTCAAGCACATGACTACAGTAAAACAATATCTTTAAGATAAAGGTGCAAAATAGAACTTGTAAGTGGATTTTAAATCAATTCATTAAAACATCACTGAGCAGCTTTGAGGCACTGTACTACCAAGTCACTAGAGCCATGGCTATATTATTAAAGCTACTACAATACATTTTGCCATAAATCCTGAACAGGGTCTAGGAAACATACAGACAGCAGCCTTAAAAGAACCAAATTGGATTTAGCCACTTCTAAATAAAATTCTACTTTCCTGAAATTTTTATATAACTACAATAATTCGGAGACAATTAATTATTTAGATAATTTCTCGTGACTGTTTTAAAATTTGTTGAATCTTCTCCATTTAAAAAGATATATATATTAGAAGCTTATCAGGTAACTACACAGGAGACATTCCAGATTTATTTCATGTTCTGATAGATTTCTCTGAGCCTATTTAGGGATGTCTAGAAAAAGAAGTAGCATCCCGAGTTTGCAATTCTCTGAGAATTTAAAAGATGGCAACACCACTCCCCCTAGTATGAAGAGGGAGAAGTGTTCAGTGCCTGCTGTTTCAGGGAAACACCTCCAGACTGGTAGGGATAAGAAAACAGGTTAAGAAAAATGGTCAGCTCTCTCATAAGCCATTCATGTGCTCCTCCTTTAGCTACTTGGGGAAAACAACAGAAGAGAAAAGCCAGCCTCTAAAACAAACTGATTAGACATTTGTCAAAAGTAGTGAGTAAGGAGATGTTCTTATTACAGTTCCTATCCAGCTTTCAGTCATCACAGGACTCAAAGAAAAAATGAGTATTAGTAAATATTTTTACTTCTTTTCTTATTTAAACAAGAAATTTTTTTCCGCATGCTGCTGCACAAATCGTTCAGCTAATCCATGTAGTCCCTGAAAGAGATTGCCTGTAGCCTGCTCTTAGCCTATCACCAGAAGAAATCATGAAAACCCTTGTCAGTTGTCCTCCTCCTAACGCATTCTGCTTTGGTGTCTCGTATTTCTGTAAAAGATGTAACCGTACAACCCCCACTTCCTAATCCCCTCTTTTACTGGGGTGTACGAGGGAGGAGTAAAGCCTACTCTAGCAAAGATGACACTTGTACCTAACGATCCTGAAAATATTTGTAAACCTAACGCTTTGTTTACTTAGTCTGGCAAATGCTTTTATTTTAACCTCGAGTATCTTTAGTAAATGTCAGCTGTAAACACAAATTGATAGTTTGCTCCCTTATCTGTATTTCTAATTAAGTTTTTTCCTAGATACAGAGTTATGTCTAAAACAAATACTCTATAGAGAATCAAAGTAAAATCAAACGATGAAGTATTTCTTTGTGGAACTGCATATTTATATAGGCATCACCAGCAGAGGGAAGGAGACCATGGTACCCATGCATAATAATTCCTCCATGCTTTTCTTCCAGATATGCAGAAATATTTTCTTGTCCTTTTCCAGTGTATCACAAACTTTAATGTCTCTTCCACAGCAGGTAATACGAGGTTGCGCACACCCTTTATTCAGAAAGCTGCTTCCAGTAAAGAGTTTATCTGTGTGCTTAAAAATGCATGCAAATCTAAAACTACATACAAATACCTTTAAAATTGTAAGCAGACTGCTGAATAGACAGGAAAAGACAATGGTATGCTAAATAAGGGCTTCATTTTCATGTGAGAAAACATCAATTAACTGAGTTCTGTACAGCTGAGTGGCTTAAAAACTTCTGCCAAGACACTAAGCTGCTCCTTCTTTTTACTTATTACAGCCAACCCTGCCAAAAGACCATAAAAATTGATTTTATGTTTCCGGTGTCTCTATGCTAGCTGGAAGAATATAGATTTTTTTTTTTTTTCCCCTAGTTTTCTGACAAACACAACCTACCCTTATCTCACACCTTCACTACTCTAACCAACACCGAACATCTTTGTGGTCATCTCCTACATCTGATTTAAGTTATGATTAAGGTAGGAGAACATTTCAGATTGTTAAATCAAACACTGTTCTATATCCATGGTTTTAAGGGGTTTCTTGCCCATCAGTGTTACACAGGAGGCTATATCCCACTTGTACTGCTATGGCATACTTGGCAACTGATTATTTTTCACAGTTGTTTTAAGGAGGTATTAGAACTGCTCCGCGTTAGTCTGTGAGCTACCTCTTTAAATTCCAGTATCAATCCTTAAAATGGATTTAGCATCTTTCACATCAAACATTAATAAGGCTCACTTAGGCGCTCTTAATGTGAAGGAAAAATTGGCTTGTATGAAATGGCTACACTGGAACATTTCATGCTTTTGCAAGTGCAGGAGTATGATTATTTCCTACAGTATGTCATTATGTTATGCCCTGTGGTTCTTTTGGAAATTATCTCTTCTCACTCAAGCTGCCTACACTATGTTTTTAAGCTATATAGTTTCAATTTATGAATTGTATGCATGCAAATTTTGAGCAACTATACCACAAGCCAAGTAATAGACCACATTAAAGTATATTTTCCTCAGACACTACTAATAGAACTAAAGCCCCAAAAAGCTTGGAACAAAAAAAAAATATATTTGACTCAAGACGTAAAATCAGGTCATTTGTTTCTAAGACAGACAAGAAAATACTATTCTATACACATGTGCAATGTCCTTACGCTTTTCCTGAGCAGGTTTATTTAAGCGTAGCAGGAGATGTCATTTCATATCCTCACAAAGCAAATTAGTTCCCTGCCTACTTGTCCTTGTACCCAAAAGCTCCCCCCACCCCCCGTCCCCTTTTCCAGGGACACTCCGAAAACAACTGCCCATCTGTAACTCTAGATGTCAACTCACCAGGGAAAGGAAACTCCCCTTGGGTCTACAAGTACCATCCTTCCCTTTCCTAGGATGAAGTAACTCGGACAATAAAGCAATCTAAACAGCGCATAAGAGATTAACATGCAACATGGATGGCACAGTGCACAGCAGCTCTGAGGATCAATATCACCGCTGCAGATTAGCAGTCTACTTGTCATCTACAACATATATGCGTATCTAAAACTACTGACCTTTGTACAGAAAATATTGTTTCAGAGACAGTGAAATATTATTGCACTACAACATTTTGCATTGAGTTTACAAGGTAATAAAGACAGAGTAACTTCTTCACATGCAAATGGCTATTAAATAAGGAAAATAAAACTTGACATCCCCCAGACAATCAAAAGAAATGATTTATTTGGATGCTAACATCTGTCTTGAGATTCTGGCCAAGTGCTTTTCTATGCTCATTTAGGACTGTACTTGGAAAGCTTTTCAGTTACATCTACCTAGAGATTTCTCTCTACCGCTTCCCATCTGACAGAAATCACTCAGCTGGGTCTGATGAATAATAGCAAAAGGCAGCTTGTATCAGAGATGACTGAATTACAGATTGCTGAAAGTGCCATAAAGGCTTATTCCAAAGACTACATTTAATTTATTTACTATACTGACTACCAGAAGCTAGTAGTCGTTTGACATCTTTATTTCAGAAGGCTGGAAACAAAAGAAATATTAACATTCTTTGTCACTTTCTTACTACTGTATCTAGTACAGTTTCATAGGCAAAATTAACTTTTAAACACAGCGCTGATCCCCTACCCATACCGTGTGCACCTAGGAACCAGAACAGAACGTACCCAAATCAAAGCAGAGCAAGTGGTACGCGGTATGAAGGAAACAATGTCAGAGAAGATGAAATTGCACGTTAAGAAAACACATTAGCCTGACAGCCTTCCTAAGTAATGTGGGAAAGGCTTTTGTGAATTGATATATAAAAGATTAGATGTTGCCTGCGGTCCAGAAGACCAACGCCGGGGCGGGGCACACTGCCGCGCCCCACCGCCCTCCGCCGGGGCGACCGTCGGGACAGACTCCCCTGCCGATGGCGGGGACACGGCGGTGGCAGCGGCCAGGTGACACCCGCAGAAACAAGTTGGCCCGGCGGCCGCCTCGGCTCCCGCTCCGGGCACCGGCGGGGAGGGATGGAGGGATGCAGAGCGGACGGCTCCCCTCTTCTGCAGCCGGGGCGGGGGGGCGACGGCGGAGCTCCGCGACGGCGTGGAGCA
>VXBB01006189.1:31344-154065 GCA_013399915.1 Illadopsis cleaveri
CCCGGCGGCCGTCGGGCGAGCCGGGTGCCCCGGGCGAGGCGCGGCAGTGGCCGTCACCCGTAAGTCGCGCGGCGGCGGCGACCCCCGGCAGGCGTAGTTGGTTCTGTTAGCGAGCTGCGGTGCGCAGCCCTCCCGCTGCCGCCGCGCCGGGCAGTCGCGACCGAGCGATGAGTCGTGATTGGCGTCTGTGGCTTAGGCGAGAGCAGACCGTATCGCTTGTTCAGGTAAGGACGTGCAAGGGTTAACCTAATTCCCTTGATCCATCCACTCTGAACTGGAGCTTTGATTAACATTGGTCTGCAAAATGTAACTGTAACAAATTCAATTAAGGGAAGCACATTTCTTCAACTTTTAATTAGATCTACCCTATTTGTCTAATGTTTAATATAACATAAAAAGTTGCTCAGGCTCCAGAGGGAAATGGAAATAGATTTAGATGTAAGCTTAGCTTTTAAAAACACAACAGACTAAAGTTCTTTGTTCCTCAGCATATATTACTGCTGCATTTATACCCTCAAAGCGAATAACAAGCAATGTTTCTCGAAGAGGAGGAAAACAATTTTACCTGCAAAATTGCAAACATAACAGGGTGGTATTTAATGCAAGTGTTTCCCATAACCTCTAATTGGTTACAGGGTACTGAACATACAGGTTGTAGCCCAGGTTTGATGCACTACTGTACAAGATCCTGCTGGATTACAGTTGTTCTAAGAAAACTTGAGAAAGTAGTAATATATTTCACAACCATTTAGTTGGTTTCAGTTAGTACACGAGAGTGAAATTTATATAAAGTACATCTTAATACAGATAGCAGATGTTGGCAAAGAGATGAGTCCGTATGCCATCGTCAGCAGGTAACTGAGAAAGTCACCCAGCCCCCAGGCACATCTCGTAGGTGACTTATAGTGCCTTCAACAGAGCTGTATTCAGCTATTCCCCATCCATACTTTCATGCTGGGATTTGACTCTAAAGTTCACAGCCCTTTTCCAGTTCAGTTTTTCTGATCACATTTGTTTTTAGGTCTGTTTGTCAGAATAGCAGTTTTTCTTGTATGGGCACATTAGATCATGAGAGAAGAGAAGGAAAGCAAATGCAAAAGAAATTATGTTGTAAGCTTTTACTGAGCTACAGAAAGGAGAAACAACCATAATTTAAACTGCATATGCAGAAGTGTCAGCTGTGCTCAGATTACCCTGTATGATTTAAAAGGGTTGCTGTTTTCTCTGTCCCAATACAATAGATACCAAGGATTATTTTCTCTAGGATCATTTATCTGGTCAGTTAAAAAAACCCACACGTTTCAGTGCTAGTAATTATGAGGACTTGATGCTGAGTTCCTAACAGCCACACAGCCAGAAGTCTGTGGGAGTCTGACATTCACAAGGCATGACACATCATATGCTGTCTTAGTATTTGAGCAAAGACGAGAGACATCACTGAAGGCCAGTGGCCCTTCCTTAGTGTGCAGACAGTAAGGAACAGAAATGCTATCTAGTAGTAGCCCTGAAGAGGATACCATAATTTTTGCATTCGCTGACTATGGTAGTCCATACATAATTGTTCTGCTGGGTTTAAAAAAAAAAAAAAAAAAANAAAAAAAAAAAAAAAAAAAACCAAAAAAAAAAAACAAAGAAAGAAATGCCCTAAACCAGCTATCATAGGGGCTGGGAGAGTTTTTGCCTATTATTTTCTGAGCTTGGTTGTTTGCAATGAAAGAATTGCTGCAAAAGTTGCTTCCTTCAGTTTCTTTCAAGTTCAAAGGTTTATTCATACAGAAAGAGGTTTTCAGTCCTGCGATTTTTATTTCACTACTGCATATTCAAGGAAATGGGTAGTTACTGTCCAGTCATTATGTTAGTTATACCAAAGGAAGCTGTGAGGCTTGAGGAATGACAAACATATCCCGAGTGGACAAGGATGCTCTAGAAGAGCTCAGGAGCCATTTGATGAATGCTTGGAGTGCTAGCCAAATGCTAGCCTCTAAAATCATGAAACATAGATCATTATATTTATTATTGTTAACTCTTCCAGAGTTCTGCTTAGGGAAGAAGAAGGTATCCTATTATGAGAAAAAAGAAGAAACATGCAAATCCAGAAGAAATTATATTCTAAACTCTATTTTGTTGTTTTCTTTGGATTTTTTTTTTTTTTAAATGTGTATTAGTGCATCAGAAAAGAACTTTAAATAGTGTCAGCCATTCAGAAGTTCCATCAGGAATCCTACTACATACAAATGAAGAACTAGACTCCATTATATTCTTCATATGTCCTGGTTTTGTTTTAGACTTCAACTGAGACAAAGGTACAGGAGTGTCAGAAATAGATTTGAATAAAAAGCAAGACTAGAAATGATTCTGTGTTTGTCATTTTTATTTTTTACCTTCTGTATATTGTGACTTCAAGATACAAACTAAACATTAGAAAGCCATATGAGCCATAAAAACTAGATTTTGAAAATGAAAGACTCCTGCTTGATCCATAAAGAAGGAGGAAGCATGAGCCAAAGCCAATGAAACCAATATTCTCAGGCCTATCTTGGCAAGTTTTATGGCATATAAAGAGCAGATACTAGAATGGCAGTCACTGAACTGAGGCTAATTCAGGAGCAACAGCAGTTGTTACACATAAAAAAAAGCAGTCAGGGCTCTGACTTCTTTCCTTTTGTAGGTCACCTTTTGTGTGACCAAGTATCACAATTGCCACAAATAGATGTACAAGATGGGAAATCAGGTAAATAATGAGAGCAAATCACTGGCAGGTAAATAAGTAAATAAAACTGGTGGCATGTTAATTTACTTAACAGGTAGATCTGTAAACTAACTGAACTGTGACTGTTGTGATTCACTGGCTTTGTGTTTCACAAGGTTACAGATCCCTGTCTTTAACAGAAAAATGCTTTATTTTGTTCTTCATTATCATGTAATTTACTCCTATTTGTGCTTTGATTTGGTCTTTTCCATCCTCAAGATTTTCGTTTTTAGAGATGTTCCTATGTGGGAAGATAAAGGAATTGGGTTTTGCTTAGGGAAATGGAACAGCTTCTCAAATTGGGCTCTGATTGCTGGAGTTTAAGAACATGTTTCTGAAATTTATTTTGGCATATGAAATGTTTGTTCTTGATTGTTTTGGTGTTTTTTCCAGTTGACTGGGAATCCAAGGGCTGGTCTGTATAGCTGAAAATTGAACACTTGGAATCCCATTTTGGTGTTCTGTTGTCACACTCTTGGTTTCAGTAAAGTTTACATAATACCTAGTGAGTGGTGATGGTGCACTTAGAATGTAAGACATGAAAGCAGAAGAGAGAAAGCTATGTCCCCAAAGTGAGAATTAACCTTCAGTAAAATTAATAAATACTGAAGTAACTATTCAGCTATACACAACTAATGGAAGTGTTATATTAAGTAAATCACCTTTGAATATGATTTTTCTAACAATTGTATGTGATTACCATTTGGGCAGAGTGGAGAATAAGCGTTGGGATTTTGTGGTTTTGATTACAGCTAAAAATCAAAGGGTAAAATCAAAGAATTTGTTAGTCCACTCACTGATGTTTGTCTCAGTTTGTCATCTGATTTCATTGTTTTTGTCTGTTTGATCTGTACACATCTGCTGCTGCTTCTAAGTTGTTTAGGCAGAGATGATCTCTTTTAGTCTGCATTTGTATAGCAACTGACACTGAGAACTCCTGCTTTCTGCCCAGGGCTCCTGGACACTGTGGCAGCAGAAATGAAAATGAAAACAGAAGTACTCTGAGGGGGTGTTCAAGTGTAGCCAAACCAACTTGCATATGCTTTGCACAGATGTCAGCTGTGTAATGTGAGAACTGATCTGAGTCAGTGTCAGTCTGTTCCCCTGTAGATGGTGCCCCTAGTTCAGAGAATCTCTTTCAGGTTGTCAGATCTGCATCCCTAATCCCCCTCCCCATTTTGAAAGTCAGTTTTCACCAAAGAGGTGCTCAGGATGATACTCCAAAAAAAATGTTTTCAATGCAGGTAAGATGAGCTGGACTGAAGTCCCAGTTCTCTTTTCAGGCACAATCTACTTTCTGAAATGACAAACTACTGAGCTCTTAGCTTCCAGAACACCCAGATATTATCAATCTCCTTACCTTATGGCTTCCTCCATGTAAAATTTCTAATCCACTGTTAGTATATGCATCACATGGATGGCTGTGTAATAAGAAGAATGTGAAATGGGATTTCTGATTTAATTTTGAGGAGTGACCTTGCAAAGCAGGTGGAAGATCTGTGTAATGGCAGTCAGCGTTACCTCTGAGGAGAGGGTCGAGACTTAAACAATGTCTTTGTAAATCAGTATGAATGATTATCACAATGCATATAAGGGAGCACATTCCATGTCTCCAATACAAATGAAGCATAACTCCATATGGAGAGACTCAAATGAATTGCCTTTTAAATACAAAATATGCTTATATTTACACCAACCTGAGAGTGGAGTGTGGGTGAATGATATAAGTATCAAACTATAACACTGAAATAGAGGTAAAATCTTAAGGCTTCAGGCTTTCTAGATTTCACGTCTTTAATTTGAGGTGTCCACAAATAGACATACAGCAAAAATGCCCCAGGAAGCCAGCCCAGCCACAAAACATGGTAAGTTCTACCATCTAACTATGCAGAATAGGTCAAAAACTTCCAGGCAAATTAAAAATGGGATAGAGTTACTAAAGAAGTAGTTAATGTATTTTAAATTTCAGAAAATACTTCTGAATGTTAGTAGTGTGATAAATAATTCTCAAGGGAGTTTGTTTTCATTTAGCTCACATTGTCATTTCATTCGAAGTAAAATTACCCTAGTATTTGTATTTAAAATGCCAAATCAAGAAAGGGTCAGTATTCTTTTTTTACACTAATCATTATTTCATAATAATTTCTGTCTGTTTAAAAAATGTATTTACTTCTCTTAAAAAGTCTGCTGTCTATATTTTTATTGAGCTTAAAAGCTTGCAAACCACATATCTGGATGAACTGAAAATTATGTCATTAATATAATTAGTAGAAAAGATTTTTGAATTTTGCTTTCTACATAGCAATGTTTTAGCCAGTATACAATATGGTAAACTGGCATTTACTCTGGCAATTCTGTCTGTCAGCAACACTGTTTTGTTTACAAACTAAAAAAATTGTTTTGTTTGCCTTACTGCTTTTTCTATAGCATATGCCATAGCCTTCAAATTGTGTGAGTATAAATTAGAAGGAAATAGAGCTCTCCAACTGTATTGTTAAGATGATAAGGTCAATAGTAATGTCTCTTCTACAAACCTTGATAGATATTTATCCAGGTCAAAGCTGAATTTTTATTCATTGCAATATGTTAGTGAAAAGAAGGCCTTTCATGCTTTTTAAAAAATTTCAGCAAAGAAAAATAAATCCTACTCAGCGAACCTAATTCTCCTCACAGTTAGGTATAAATCTGGAGTAAGACCTGCCATCTTAAAAGCACAGTTTTCACGACTGTTATCTTCTATAAATCAAACTGCCTCAGAGTCCTAAAGAAGTTAATGTACCAATGCATAATTTTTAATTCAAGTGCTGAATTTAAATACAAAGTTTTAAGGTAGCAGAGACTCCAGTTGCACTCTGGGGACATAGTTTCTACTTTACTCAATAGTTTTTACGTAGTCTGGGGCAAGGTCATCTTCCGTAGCTGCTCATAAATCTGTGCTGAGAATCCCCTGTCACCTTCCTAGGCTTTTTGCTTTTGGTCTGTTTGCTTGCCAGTCCTTTCACCATCCTTCTCAGTCCTTTCTGTTCATCTGAGAGTACATTTTGGGATAACATTGCCAGTCCTCTGTAAAATGGTCTGAACAATCACAGTCATTCTCTTCAGCCTGATATTAGATGCATTTCTGCAAGAACGAGGATTAGTTCTTTTCTGTTAGGGATAGAGGTGAAGTCTGCAGTCGAAATTCTGACAGATGATGAGGTGCAGTAATAAAGTGGTTCCTGCTGAGGGATGGAAAGGTCATTAAGTCATTGGTTTGGTTTTTCATTCTTGTTTGTATGTGAACAGAAGTAGCTACCAATGAATGTTGCTTCCTGGATAAAAACAGAATTTAAAGAAACAGGAAAAGAAAAGAATAAAACAGACTAAAAAGCAATTTAGAATGGGGATGATAAAGGTTCTCATCACTAGAAGCTTGTCTTTGCCCACACTGAGATTGGACTAAGAGCTTGCTAACTTAAGCTCAGTAATTTGATCCTAGAGAGAAGTACAGCCCAAAGGAGTGTTTGGTACTAATTAGTTTAAGGATTTTGGCTAATATCTCCTTGTCCTTTAGTGTGGATTTTCAAAGAAATGGTGATTTCATATGGTCTTTGATGTTGGAACTCTAAATTAAAATGTTCTTTCTGAAGATGAGAGCCTAGATTAAGTTATTCTGGGGCTTAGAGTGGACTTCTTCCTTCCTTTCTTACTTCTTCTGGAATCTATGGCCTACCCTTTCCCACCATAATCACAGAACGGCATTATCATCATTATTCCCTCATACATACAAAGGTATCTGCAGAATAACCTCAGGGATTTTTTTGAGCATCAGTCGTTCTAAGTTGAAAAATACCTTTTCAATGCTAAGAGTTTTTTATTAGCTTCCTCTTCAGTTTGGCTTTTCCTCTGAAAATTATTAAGCTTTATCTCTGACCTACCTCTTCTTTTTTTAAGGAAACCAGTTATGCCATTTCTGTTATACAGGAGTTCATAAAAATGTTTACATTTGACTTTTCCCAGAAAATTTATATTAGGTTATTTCCCTTCTAGTCTTATTTAAATAGAACTTGTTTGATTTTTTTTTCCTGCAGTCATTTCTAAAAAATCCTTGATGGTTTTCTTTTGAGGAAAAAAAGGTTATTTGCCAAAGTTATTTACAGTTTAATTGCCAGTTTAATTACAATCTAATGTCTCATTTACTGTGACACACTGTACCCTGCAGGCTGGCCTGTGGTAGATGGTAGGAGTTACAGTGGCAACAGATTCTCCTGTGTCTGAAGCTGGGCAGGCTCACTCTGATGTCAGCAGACCTGCCCTGAGAAACTGTACCAGCCCTCTAGTGATGATCAGAACATGAACAATTCTCTGACCAAGCTTATTTGGAGTATTTCAGTATTGTGGTGTTTTTACGCTCCCAGATTTTGCCACTGATGCATACTGCACTGACTTTCTTTACTGCCTATATGTGGGTGAGCACATTCAGTGGCTGTGCTAGAAAAGACATCTCAGAGCATGAATACAGAGACTAGATGATGCTTTTGACATGTTTTGTCTCACTTCACTACAGATGCTATCATATATCTGATGTCAGCTTACAGTCCTCCACAAGGATCTCAGAAATCTATGTACCTTTCTGGAAGCACCTGCAGAAAGGAGGTTGCAATGCCATATTACAAAGAACTGTATTTGCAGTATACAGAGAATCCATTTGAGGTTCTGTTCCTATTTCTGGTGCTGGTTAGAGAGTTATGTAAGAAAAAAAGATTTGATGCCCCCACATGCTAAATTTCATAGCCATGAAGTTTTGCTGCTAATAATATATAGTCGTGTATTTATAAAGTAACTGAGGTTATGAGAGACATTTAGGGGTCATCTGTTACAACCACATGCTCAAAGCAGATCCTGATAGAACAGGTTCCTCAGGGCTTTGTTCAGTCAAGTGAGCCCCATGAAGGATGAAGGGTTTCAAGTCATGTAGGTGTCCCTCTAGACCTCCTCACAAGTACTGAATAAAGGGATAGATTTCTTGCCTTGACCTCCTGGGTCTTCTCTTGCTGACACTGCCAAGGATGTAGTTGGCTACTTATGCTGCAACAACATATGCTGTTTCATTTCATGATTCAAAAGCACAGCTATACATTGAGAACTTGAAAGGCTGTGTATGTGTATGTTCATCCTTGATCAGAATCAGCCAAAATGGGTCAGCTTCCCACACCTCCTTCATGAATTTGGTGTCAGGGAGTCCACGAACCAACCCGTGAGGGACCACACCCATCCCTCCTGTTAGAGAGTTGTGTCTCCTAGGGTGGTGGTCTACTGTTCATATTAACACTTATTTATCACTCTAAAACGTTGGGGAAGCTGTGTAATACCTAGAGGAGTATAATGATTCTTCAGAAACCATTTCATTATGGATAATATACATGAAGTCTGTGAGCAATTTCATGATCTTGACAGTAGATTCTCCTATCTCAAACTAATGATCAGGAGTGACTAAGCTTGAAAGGGTAATAACATCCTTCTAAGATCTGGAGCTTCAGAGAGGTATACCAAACACTTGGCAAATGCAATTATTCTTGTCCTGAAATTCACGGTCATCCTGAAAATCTGCTTTAAGCTGTTCCAGTTCTGGAGATGGATGTTTTTCCACTATCCGAAATTAATTTAATTTGTCCAAAGTTTCTAGACATTGTACTCATGCAGCTATGGCCCAGTATGTCCTGGTAGGAGATTCGGATTTGCTTAAGAGATTTGTCCTGGTTCTTCAGGTGGAAGAGTGGAAGTGAATGACCACTCATCTGCAGGATGTCTGCAGAGCAGATTTAGATTGTCATAATGCTCTATGGGCTTTGGGAAGCAGAGAGCTACTCCTGTATTTGGACAGTTACAGTATGCGTTTGAAACAGAAATTGAAGGTCAATAAATGCAAAATAATGGTCTATAATTATATATAACCACTACGATTTTGTAGTGAGGGGAAACCAATCTGGGACACAATCAACAGACTGCAGCAATGTGGATACAGCTCAAGTGTGCACCAAATACAGACTTAGTCTATGAACCACCTTTGCAGAGTATAGAAGGTATACTAAACATTTCATGTAGCTCTAGATTTCTACTTAGGCTTTTCATGTTCATTCATATAATGTAGCCTTGGAGTATGTATCTCAGGACCTTTTTCTTGCTTACTTTTTGAGCCTTCTCATTATACATTGGAGACTTCCTTTCCAAGCAGTCATGCACAGATTCATATCGAGATGGGAAAATGGTACTTAGATTTTCTACAATTAAGTGTTATGAGCTCTATGATAACTTATATAGTTACCTCTATTACAGCAGTAGGAAAGCCTATATAGTAGTAATGAAGCTAGTATGAAGTAGTAAAGTTAGCATAGCAGTATTAGAAATGAAATTAATTAATACAAAAATAAAATAAATCTGTATTTTCTAAAATAAACCAGAAATAATGTATAAAGTAAAATAAAACAAAAAAATAAATTAGCAAAGCTAGTAGGCCTGTAATAGTGTAGTATTAAAGATATATACTATAGCAGTAAAGGATATAGTAAATTTTACAGTGAGGCTACTATAGTAGTAGTAAAGCTAGTATAGCAATTAAGACACTCTTCTCTTGGCATGGAGAGTGAGTTTAAAGTTTGTTTTGGAATTGGGGTTTGTACTGTCTGGAAAAAGATGAAAAAGGCTCTTCCTGATATTATTCTTTTTAACTTCAAGGGGTTGCTGGAATACCCTGAAGCAACCTTAAAATATGCAAAAGTCACTTCACTTTCACAGTAAGAACTACATTTTTAATACAGTCTCAGTTACAATTCCTCCTATAGTGCTTTTTCTGCAGAAAATTATGTATGTTTATTCTTCTAATTAAAAAATATATCTAATGCATTTCTTCATGATAGAAAGTATAATAGAGTAATCTTTGCCTTCAGGTCATAACACTTGAGCCAGAACTGGAGAGTTGACTGAAGTAAAATTCTCCTAATAAGCCACAGAAAAGTGACTAATACAATGATAATCTCTGCAGCTCTTGCTGGAACCATCAGCACTATCTATCACAATATCCTCTGCCTCAGGATGTCATTTCGAAGGTGATTTTCTCATCACTTTTTTTGTTTTGGTTTGGTTTTTTGGTTTTTTGTTTTTTGTTTTTTGTTTTTGTTGGTTTGGTTTGGTTTGGTTTTGGTTTCTTATCTTTTCTTCTTTATCCTTGCCACATATTTATAGCTTCCACACAGGAACTGTAATTAAACATTTTCTTTGCTCTATGCCTTCAGCCTCTAATGCATTGTATAATGTTAATAGTGCTAAAGTAGAAGAGTAAAAATCCACTAATGTAAACTTTTGGGAAGGTTTCCAAAACTACATTCTGATTTGAATCATGTAATAAATTGTACTGACATACAGTTAAGCTTATAATGGTGTACTAAGATCTCTCCATAGATATAAAAGAAATATGGGACTTTTGTGATTTAGAATTTCTGAAATAGAGCTCTTGGTGAAAGAACACAGGTAGTCTGAAGTCTGAGGATGCCTATGATCAAAACTGAACACATCTCTTTTCTAGTGGTATCTAAATGTAAGTTTAATGATTTAAATGAAGGTCATGCTGATATTTTCTGGCCTTTATTCTTCCTAAAGTGAGAGAGATGTTTGGCTATGGGAGTACAGGGGTTCTGTTTGCCTTTTTTATATTATTTTTCTTTCCATGTCTTGTTTGTATTTAGCTGTATCATTTTACTCCAAGTTCTCTAAAGTTCTTCCCCTATTTTTCCTTCTCTAACCCTATGTGTAATATTTAAATTGCATTTGAACTAGACTTTCTATATCTGACTTGCTGTATAGAGATTGCATTATTTAGCCCACTTTTTCCATTATGAAACTCCTCAAAAATCCATTGCTCACAAGATGACTGACAGTTTTGGGACATGTTCTTACTGTTTTCCATTTGGACATTTTACTGGTCTCAAGGCAGATTTAACAGAATCCTCATTTCTCCAATTAAAACTAAGTTAGGAATGTAGAGCTAGTTTGATCTTTGACTATCCTATCTTCTCAAATCCAAACCTTTTAGTTAAATGCCCTAATTTTCTTCTGATTTTCTTTTCTACTTGATGGCATTGACCCCAAGAACACTGGCCCTTCACTTGAACATCCTATTCTAGCAGCCTAATTTAATGTCAGCCTGGCTACTGAGAAGCTGCTGAATGTATTGAGTATATGGCTACCCAGAAGCTGCTGAATCTCAGGTTTCTCTCTGCAAATTGCCTCTATATTTTTAGTATCCCTTGACAGGTACCTGTTAATGCATTATTCAGCTTTAATCCAATGCTTATAGTAAAAATATAACAATTTTTTAAGTCTTTATTATTATAATTTGCTTTAAATTAAACTTAATGCTTTTTTAAAAAATTCAAAGAAGCTCAGATGGGCACAAAACCACTGCTTATAGCAGCAAAAAGCTATATATTTCTAAAAGTGGTTTCACTTCTGTTCTCAAGGATGCAGGTTGGCTCTTACCTTGGCAGAACCAGTTTGCTGTTAAAACTAAGGCAGATTTGAAACCTGCATCCCAAAACCAGAGATGTGTGCTCAGAGAAAGGTCATTTTGCAGTGGAAAACAGAGCCACAGTTTTACACAAAGTCAAATTTACCTAAGACAAGAAATCCAAGGTGCTTTTATTGATGCTCAGTCTCTACCTATTTGAAGAAAGCCAATCTGTAAATGAGAGATTCCCAGTGAAATTGTGCTTGAAATACAATATGGTAGGGATGTGGAGGAGGACAATGAATCTGTAAATTCAGATTACCATATTATAGCTATGTCTGTGCTAGGATGCCCTGACTAACAGAGTTTTTATTGAGGGTCTGTTTGTAGGGTGTAGGTAGGGCTCCAAGTCATAAACTGTTTTCCTGCTTCTGGGCTTGAGAAAGTGAGCCTTAACACATCCATTACCCAGGGTCTTGACTAAGAGATCAAATTCACATCAGGGCTGTGACCTCTTCAGACTGTGTCTGCTATGGCAGATGTAACAGGAATACTAATCAAGAAAGATTTTTAAAAGTTTAAAAACTGATTTGTGTGAAACCTGTCCTAGCAGCTCTCAGTGGCTCCCACATGGACTAGAACCACATAGCATCCTGCTTATAAAACAAAATCTCAGCTGTTTTCTGTTATTAAAATACCAGTGATGTTATAGCACTAGAATTAAGCATAATTGTTTTGCATTGGCATCCATAACTTCTGATGTCTATTCTGCATATTCTTGTTTCTGATTCCACCACAATTTCAGTCTTCTCTACTACCATTTTTGTTTCTCAATGATTCATTCAAGCTTGTAGTTTGAAAGTCTATCTGCTTGTTTTAAGAGCAGATCTTTCTCTTTCCAACCAGGTAAAGAAACAGCAGAATCAACATAATGTAGCTGGAATTCAGGTAATTGCATATATATTTACAGAATGCAGATGCGTTCCTTTTCACTGTCAAAATTTGTAAACCAGTTTAATAATGACTGCCTCCGAAAACATGCATGCTATCATTGCAGGAAACAAGTTGTTTTGTAAACAGATTATGTGGAATGAAGCAACATGACATGAGTCATGCAGTTTAAACTTGATTCCAAATTCCAAATTGATTCCACATTTCATTAATTGGTAATATTTCAAATGCACATTTTTACAGAACCAGGAGACACTGGTATTGTAATTTGCCCATAGTAAAACAACAAATGGAAACAAAAATTCTGAAATTCTGTTTCAGACATCTCATTTTCTCTTGGCATTGAGAACTCTTCCCAGCTGTACTCTGATCCTTGGGATTCTGTGAACATTTCAGATTTATTTTTTCACTTGTTTTACATTTACAGCTAGCTTAAAAACACTATGCAGTAAAGCTTGAAAAAAACAGCACCCAAGTGGCAAATAACACAGAGAAAGTGCAATCTCCAAATTCATGTATTTTTCTAAATTTAATTTTCAAGCCAGTCTTTTAGGATTTTGATTTTTTTTAAATAGTTGCAGTAGTAATGATTCTCAAATCCTCATCAATGTAGTCACAATACCAATACATAAGAATTGATGTTAGTTGAACTTATAACAAATCATTATCAGAAAGGAAGGATGAACAAAAATCATTTGACATGAATGGGCCATGGATTTTGGCATATGCTGAAGTGGCTTTATTACCAAGATTAATTTTCCAACTCAGTTGAATGTCAGAAGGCCAATTTTTATGTTTTTCTCAAGAAAAAAGTCTGTAAGATTTTCTTCTATTCCTTTCCTTTTATATCTCAGTAAATGTGACTGCTTTCTGGTAGTTTAGAGCTCTGGCGCTTTTCCTGGTTTGAGGTTTTCTTCACCAGTTTAGTAACCTGTTCTTGTGTCCCTACCTGTCTGGATTATCATCACATTCATTTGGTCTAGAATTCATGACCTTCTAAGGAGTCTGCGCAGAATCTGTAAAATACAGTTGACAGGACTATAGGTGTTTTCATATTGTTGAGTTTCCATATATCTGTAATAATTCTTAACCATTTGCCTAGTCTTTGCAATTTTCATTGTTTCACTTTGCCAAAAGTTACCTAGGAACTGAGCTGGAAAACAGGCAAGATTAGACATTTAGACTGTTTTGTATCTGAATAATGTGGGAGAGATGAAAAAAGCTCTCACTATCTTCCAAGTATTGTCCTTCTTCACTGTATATCAAATGATATTATCTCATTAACAAATTTAACCTCTTTCACTTTGAGACTACTAGAATGCAAAATTCTTCCCTCGATGTAGATGATTTGCTCAAATGATTAAATCAGTCTTTCTGAGGAAAACAAATGCATCAGCACATGTGCACTCAAAGGATCGAAGCAGGAGGTATGAATGATTTTGAAACTTCTGGACAAAAAAATCTCAGTGCAATTGAAAGGAAGTAGTAGAAAACAAAAGGGTGCTTATAGAAATATACATCAGAAAGTGTAAGGATAAGAAGATGAGGAAAAAGCTAGAAGAGAAAGCCTTGCTGGCTACAATAGACATCAAGGGTCTTGAGCCTAAACTGGGCTCTGATGGATTTCTGTCTGTAAATGCAGTGTTCCAGATTGAACCTGACTTGGATAACTCAGTGAATTAAAAAAATAAACAGCTCCTTCTCTGATCAGGTGATCACTGGTGAGCAGAAAGTCTATTGGCCTTGTAAACAGGACAGGTATTCAACAAGGAATGCTCTAGAGATATTATTAAAAGGGAAGTTTTTGTTTCCTTTCCAAATAGGACTTTTCCTTTCCAAATAGGACTTTTCCTTTCCAAATAGGACTTTTCCTTTCCAAATAGGATTTTGGCTTATCTACCTTTATCTCTGGTCCCATGCCATTCTCCTCGTTTACTCTTCCTATTTTCCTACTTTGAAATAATTTTTCTTTAGTGTAGCTCCCCAAAATATTCTTGATCCATTGATGTTGGTGGAAAATGCTGATCTGTTTTAATCAAATTCTATAGGAATATATTTGTTTCAGTGAAACTACAGCTGAAAGCAATTATGGGCACCAATTCTGAATCCCTGTAACAAAATTAAAATTTAAAAAATCCCAGGAGCTTTTCTAGCTACTCCGTTTTAAGGTAGTGGTAATTCTCTCTTGGGAATTGAGGCTGCAAGTTCAAATCCCTATTCCATCCAATTTGGAACTGGAATTGGAACAGAAAATTGGATCTGGGTCATCTGCATTTCAGGCAAGCATCCTGCTCAGCAAGCCAAGAAGTCACAACAAATGTTTTTCATTTAATGAAGTTTTGCATAGAAGGGATTTATCTTCTTCAATGCTATACAGAGGAGACACTAGTACTTGGCACCCCATGCTTCCCTTCCTGTCCTGAGCCATGTGGCAGTTCCAGGAACAGACTCAGTTTCAATAGACCCATTCCTTTCTAGTAAGTGAATATCAAAAGCCTTGCTAAACAGAATTTTTACCCTCCAGCTGGCACTCCTGTGAAGTCCTGGGCTGCCACTCTCTCTGGCACTGCAGAGATGTTCTGTCTTGTCCAGAGATAAAGCAGGAAACATGGAGAGGTAACTGGGGTTCCCCATTCCCCCTTGATGCTTAGCCTTATAACAGCCCAACCCTCCATTTCACTGGTCCAAGGCTGGAAAGTAAGAGAAGAGATTTGTGCCCAGATAATAGCAGCAGCAGAACTTGCCTGAAGCAGTTTTTCTTTTCTTAAGGGAGAGGGCTGGTAAATGGAAATTTAGAAGTTCAACGTCTATTTGAAGTATTGAACTCTGGTGTTTACTTCATTCTCTCCCTGGATTTACAAGTATGAGGTATTTTAATCCAAACTACAAGAAAAAGCAAGGCAAATTGGCACATATAGTAATCAGTTTATTCCTAACTCATATAGGCCTCTTATGAAGACCTTTTTTAAGTTTCCTTTTTTTTTCCCAAAAGACATGTTAAACTCAGTTTTTAAGGACTTTACAGTATAATCAAACCAGCCCAGCACAGCAGGAATTCACATCTTTTCCCCCCATATTATCATAAAGTCTGCTTTCAAGTGTCTTTGTACACCATTGCATTTTGGGAATTCTGGAGATTATAAATAAAAGCATCTTCTTTTCTTGAAAGAACCTTTGGGCAAGTTCTTTCAATAGAAGCTTCTGTTCACAACATTAGAGAATGCAGTGTAAAGTTCACTGTTACAGGAAAAATATTCCTCCCATATATCTGAAGATTATTTTAGACACATTAGTTTAAGACATACCTTTAAAAGGTTGAGTGTTTAGAAAACACAGCAAACCCTTTTGTTTTCTCGATCTGTATGTTTGCTTTGCCACTTTCAGGCTATACCTTCACAGTTTTGTTCCTTGTTTGGTGACTGCATGTATTTTCTAAATGCACACAGATCAACCTGGAAACACCATTTGTGCATGACCTTATCTCAAAGTGCCAGATAGATATAGACAGGTAGCAAGAGAGCCATGTAAAAAGTAAAGATTTTCATTTGCGCTTCCTGACAAATCTTTCTGAGAGATGGGAAGGGATTTGCTTAGTCCTTCAGTGAAAGTTGGATTCATATTCTCAAGCAAGTCCAATGGGAAATTCTTGTTAGGTCTGGCAGCTTTGTTGCATGAAATGACAGATTTGTATTCGAGTAAGACCATTAGGATTGCAAAGAAAATATTGGTGATTCAAGAAATTTAGCTAAAAGGTTTTGTCTGACTCAGAAGTGTTATACAATAATTTGTGGAGGGTTGATTTTATAGGACTCAGAGATTTCCAGAAAAAGGTTCACCCAAACATAAGAGTTAATGGCATTCAAAATGTCAGCTAAATGATTATACAAGCCACTTTTCTCTAAACTTTTTTAATGTATGACAGGTGTCTACCACATTCACACAGCGAAACAAAGATCAGTACAGAAAATAGGAACAAAGATCAGTACAGAAAATAGGAAACTGATCATAGTTGCTGCTGAAATGGAAAGATAATGACCAATGACCTTCTTCATTGATGAGAGCAATAACGTTTACTGTGGATAAAATATATACTTTCAGGAATGTGGCTCACAAACAGAAAATCAATAAGGAGAAGGTTCAGATTCTGCTGCCTGTGTACTAAATGTTTGCTGGCCGATATGAGAGCTTAAAATGCAGATCTGTGAGCTGTTGACTTTTACAGCTTTGCACTTTGAAACTGGTGAAAAAGTTGAAATTGGGACTTACTCTTCACACCCACTGTGTAGTTTCATAAACGAAGAGAAAAATTAGTTTTTTTGATAAATATGGGAAATCGTAATTTATTAAGAGAATGTTTCTTTCTCTGAAGAAATGTTGACTCTCAATTATTTTCAGAGATGATTTCAGCAGGAAATTCAACACACTTCAGATAGTAAAAAAAAAAGTGTAACTATGCTTCTTTGTATACAGATGTTTATAAAGAACCCTTTATTAATTAATTTGACCCACAGGATGAAAATGTAAGATAGGTTTTAGATCAGCCATGTCTTAATTCAATGAATATTTGTTTTTACTTGTGCCATATAAAAGCATGTGTGTGTTCTAGCTCTTGCCAAATACCATTATATTAAACTAAAAATACATCACTGTTATTTTTTTAGAATCTGTGGCTTCACAGAGTATTACAATAGGAACCCAAAGAACCCATTGAGTTCTGTTTTAATTTTATAATATTCTGGTTAATAATGTCTATTAAAACATCCATTAAAAAACCATCATGCTAATTTAACTGGGGATATATAATAGATGCTGTTTAATGCTCCCATTAAATTAATGCTAAGACTTAGTGTCTTCAATAGATGTTGTTATTAATGATATCTTAAATAGATGCTATTATTAAAAATAGTAATGCAACATTAATTAAAAGCAAGCTAGGACTTCACTGTCAAAAGAAGTGTCTTACCTAATAGACACCAAAATATTAGCAGTAGCAAAACATTTTCTTGTTTGGTTCACTGTTTTCTACATTCTACCATTATTTTCCCTTTAGTGTAATGACCTCATCTGTGCATTGTAATCACTTGAGATGTCAAATGGATATAAAATATATGCTTCCACAGTGATGGAATGCTTCTTAGTTTCCTTCTCTTTCTTTCTATTTTTAAATTAGTAAATGAAAAGTTTAAATGAACCAGAAAAGTATTGATGTCCAAATATTACTTGATGGTAATTTCTGTATGTATAGTCTGTATTACATTATGGATGCATATTGTTTTTATATATGTGTATATATTTCTGTGTAATTGATGGCATAAATTTATTGTTTTGAAGACCTTTTTTAAAAAAATTCAGTGTAATTCATAAAACTCATAACGCTGTAAAGCCACTGAAAGTCAAGAAGTGGCTACATTTGACTGGTGTGAGACAGAAACATACAAGCAGGTCTCATCACACCTGTCATGATGGAGCTGCAGCAAGGACAAAACAATATGAAAGCCAAAAGCCATGGTTCATTGCAAATACCACATTATAGTAAACCTTACAGGTTATATCCATGCTACTATGGCTTTTCTCCACCTTGAAATGCAAGCTAAAGTACACTCATCGGCAGGGTGTGAATAATAAAAGTTTGTTTTTAAGCTTGAAAGTCATTGCTTTTCTCTGTCATCAAAGACTGGAAAAACACTGAGGAGAAACGAATAGATAAGAAAGAAAATATCATGAAGATAATGCTCATAGTCACATCTCCGATACGGAACAAGATTCACATCACTTTGTAGACTCATATTTCCTGACATTTGTCCTAGCAGATTATAATCAAAGAAATAAAGCAGTGGCTGGGAAACACCACAGCAAGGATTAAATTAAATGATTATGTAAACTTCCAAAGGAAGACTTCTTCCACTTGCATCCTGGCTGCTAGAAACCTTTTAGAGTTTATTTAGAGACTGACTCTTTTTCAGCATAGCAGGGTCTTGTTTGGGGATCCCCTGACAATTTTAGCTTGTTTTATTGGGCATGCACTGCCCTGCAGTTACTGTCTCCTTGAACAGAACTGGCTGTCAAACCAGCAGCTGCTGCCTGTAGCCTGTTCACCAGTGCCAGCCGGCAGGAGACCATGACTGAACTGCAAAGATGGGTAATATCACGTACAAAATCCACTAAAGTAATATTAGGTTGGTACATGATTAAAAATCTCAGATACAGTGCTAGTGGGAACCTCTGTACCAAATCCTTGTATTTCTAATGAAGAACTATTTCAAGAAAGTAAGAGAGCTTTGCATTTAAAGTGAAAAAATAAAAATTACTACCCTTGTTTAACCCCCATTGCTTAATATATTTCAGGCAGGGAATTCAATCTGCAAAAGCTAAGTGAATTGAACACTGAAAGGATTTTTAAAACAGATTGGACAGGTTTATAGCCTATGTAAAACAAAAATAATCAAATCATATTCATGTGCTAAACTGATTACCTTCAGCTGAAGTACTGCACAGCAGGCCTGGTCATGAGGGAATGGGAGGAGAACTGCAGTTAGGCTGACACTGACTGGGATTTTGCCTGATAGAAAAACAGGGAGGAATCAGGGTTGATGCTCACAGTAATAGACCTTTCCTTCAAGAAAAGGATTGTCTGATGTTTGACAAAGACACTTTTTTTAAATTTCAATCTTCATTTTCATTTTGCTTTTAGAATTAGTTACAACCCAGTTGCAAAAACTGTGTGTGGAATAATATATAAGGTACTATTTGTCAGCCATTAACCACAAATCTTTCTAAGAACTCTTTGGTTTTTAACTTATGGGCTCTTCCTTCTCTTCACTCTCAGCAGAGAAGAAGATACCTTTGTAACTTGTCCCTATCTTGTACAATCCAAGCTATCCAAATCCTTGTGTCTCGTGGGGTCAACTGCTCAGAGAGCACAAAGGGAATAATAAATGTTAATTGTGTTGGTTTCAGACTTCGCATCTGTTTTGAGCAGCTACGCAAATGAAAGTAATGAAGAATCAGATTTGGTAACCTTTTACAAGCAGTTTATAGAGACATTTTTTCAGTAGGGAAAAAAACTAACTCATACTATTAATGATTAATTCATAACTTACCTGTACTGCCCGCATTATAAAGAGAAGAGTAGGTAGATGCTGCTGTATTGAGAACTGGTGAGTAAAGCTGAATATCACTGCAGAGTTAGAAGATATTTTTAATTTGTCTCACCAAGATTTTCTGAGATGAATGGCTGAGGAGCACATTTTATATTTAATTAAACTGCGTGTTTCCTTATCCCTTGCTTACCACATGTATTCATGACTTTAGAAACAAAGTAATAGGTGCTGAAAGTAAATGAACTAAGGTTAATTGAAATTTTGTAGGTTTGTTATATTCTTATAAAAATTTGCAAACACAAAGTATAATGTTTTTGTCAATAATCTAATTCATTATTTTGAATCATGTATAACTAAAAGCATGCCTTTATCAAATAAAGGATTTCAATACAATTTTTGGAAATATTTTATCCAGCCATGTCACAAACAATAACAGCGATTAATTGATTTTATTTAAAATTTTGTCTCTTACAAAGAGAGGAAAAATTCCAATTTGGGTGTTGAAAAGCTGAAATAGTTATAAAGCTCTAAAAAGAGTCATTTTCAGCTTTGAAGTCAGTACAGATAGTAAAAAAAGCAACACCTTATGCATTCTCTTTCTGACAAAAAAATGCCTAATCTGTGGTACATTATTAGAACTAAAAAGCTCCAGCAAATGGCCTAGAGAACAGAGGAGTTCCTAAATCTGATTGCTGAGTCATTCCTTTTACTTCATGGTTCCCCTCAGCATTAAAGCACAGTGCTGGTCAACCTGCAAGACAGGGATTTGCAATGCCAAATCTTTCAGGACAAAGTTGATTCCTTATTCAAGATTCCTTATTTTTGGTGGTGAAGCTGTCCGTGAATCAAGAGGTGGAGCTTTGAGAGTTGGCACTGGGGAGCAGCATGGCTGTTACAGAAAAGCTGACCGTGGGAAATAACCTTGGTTATTTGGTAAAGATATGATTCATCTTGTACTCACAGATGAAAAAAAATGCGTTGAAAGATAAAGAAAATTTCATCACAAAATGTATTCCCTCTTGGGCTGGTTTCACACTGATTGAAGAAAGCTGTTGCAAATAGGAGAAGGCAATAGGAGAAACTTGGATAAACTGAAGATATTTCTCAGTATTAATAGTCGCATTGAGGACACCAGGACTCGCATGTGAAGGAAGATTTAAATTCCCTCCAGTCAATGGATGTAAAACTGTCTAGGATTTATATTACAAACAACACAGGTTAAGAAACCTGCAGGCTACTGCTCTGCCGGCTGGCTGACTACTTCATGAAGGACACTTCGGAACAAGGAGAAAGCCTATTCAGAAAGGAATAAGGCCTGATTAGCAAAGAAACACTTAAGAGGTCAAAAAGGGCAGGGACAAGAAAGGATTTGAGAAATATATCTAAATAATAAAAGGTTCTCCAGCAATACAAGTAAAAAGAGAACAGGGTTCCATACAGTAGGAAGAAAATATGAGCTTTGGCATCATGCCTTTATTAGCACAAATAATTTTTTGCTTTTAAAAACTGAACTGCAATATGAACTGGCAGGGCAAAGCTAGAGGGCAATGCAAGAGAATGGGTGTAGATAATTACCACCAATTTTGATAGAAATGCCATTATGAGGTTAAAAATCAATACTGTGTATTTTAAACAAATCTTTTCAGTAAGAACTGTTACTATATGGTTGGAGACTAGAAAAAGCAGCAGTTATATTTTCAATGGAGAATAAATGTGATACAGATAAGTGCAAACTTGCTCTTTTGTCCACATATATGATAACAAATGGTGAAGCAGAGCTCATTAGAGATTAGGGGTTAGAGAATATTGGTTAAATACCACAGGAAGTTACCAAATGTAGCCTGGTAATGTATTTCCTCAACCAATCAATACAGGAGCTCTTACCTACCTTAAGAGATAAAGCACCAAATAACTGCATCAAATGTAAAATTGTCGGTGAGTTTGAGTAGGTCAGCCATCAAAAGCTAAACTACAAGGGAATAAAAAGACTTGTCCAAGGCAGAAAGACATGGGTAGTGATGAAGAACAGCAGTAGGGTGCAGAAGTTCTTTACCAATATGTCCATGGGTCTGTATTTCTCTGGAGACTTCAATAATGAATGAAACCAGCAATATGTTAAAACTTTTTGCTGGTAAAAAAGCCAGAGTTGTGGAATAGATGGGGAAGGATCTAGAACAGCCTTCCCATGCTCTATGCACCCTTCAGGACTACATAAACTGGTTGCTAGAATGACAGTGTTTGGATCCCTTGACAAAGAGGTCTCTTTCAGATATATTTGCATTCACCAGGATGTTCAGAATCCCATCTTCAACCTTTTAATTTGCATTTCAAAAACCACATGCTAAACTGGCACAGATATTGCTTCTGTTTGATGCATAAGTAGTTTACATGTTCTTTGAACAGTCTGCCCACAGTATCCAGATGCTCTGGAGTCAGAAAGATAGTGCTTATGAATTTGACTGGATCCACTTGCCAGCTCTATAGTGCCAATAAAGCCCATAACATATGCATGGGAACCCAACATTCATATCAGATCAGTTTGAACAAGAAAAAGTAAGGTATTTTGGCAAGGCAGTAAGGGCATTCACTGATGGAGCCTATGCCAACACTACTTAGATCTTTACCATTTACTATGGAATTCTTAGGTTAGATATAAATATACTCCCAGTTTTTGCTTCCACATTACCAAACTTGACCTGCTGTAGCTATTTTACTGATCAAACCTTCCTCTTTAAGTCCTCTTTCAGCTGGAGAAGACCACTTTAATTAGCACACCTGTGAGATCTCTTTTTGATAGCTTTATACTACCTTCACAGAGAGTTTCAGCTGTCTGTTTCAGGTGACAGGTGAGTTTAGCTGCTGGTGAAGAAAGTAATGTCTTATTTCACCAGGATCTTCTAACTGATGCTCCTGCCTTGGGAACAGCACAAATAGATCATGGAGTCCATATGCAAATCACAGTATATGAACTAGCACAAGCAAGTGAAATCTGATGTTCTGCACAAAAAAAGGTTAATGTAGGTAGGCCCTTGCTTCTTTGTCACTCCAGGTTGAGAATTATAACTGAACTTGCGCCTGAGTAGAATTAGAAATAAAAACATTTTCTTTAAGCATGTTTTTGAGTTGGTTGCACAGTCATTCTGTTCTGCTGGAGGCATAGTCTGTGGGTATGACCACTCTTTTGTGTCAGTTCTTCAGTGAAAGCATAGCCTAACAATCTCTTTGCTGCAGAGTTAGTTCCAGTGCCAGGAGTTCATTTGTTAAGAACTATCTGGATTTTTGCCCTGCTTGTGGGCAGTGCATTTAAAAGGCATGCTCCATCCCTGTCCTATGTTGTATATTTACAACAAAACGTTCAGAAACCTAAGTGGAAAGGCTGCCTTGCTGTTGCCTGTGGCACAGCTTTCTTGCTGTAGCTTTTAAACTGCACCACTGTTGGTCTTTCTCTCCTTGATTATATATTCATACATAGAAATACGTGTGGAATAAGTGGCTGCTTTATAAATGTGCTCTCTCAGAATGCAGAGCCTCTGTCTGCAGAGAACATTTATTCATGGTGGGCCTGCAAGGCCGCTGTGTGAGCAGTAATGTAATCTGACTGTGACTGCATGGAACAGAGGCCAGCCACGCCGCCGAGTCTCACAGTTGCTGACCTTCAGGATGCTGTGTTTACAGCAAGCCACAGAAAGGCACCAGAACCAAGAACAGGTGGCCTTGAGTTGTGCAAACAGCCTACGGGGTTTTAAACAGTTCTGATTTATTCAGTGTGACAGTCCCTGTATAATAAGGTTGGACTTAGAGATTGCAAAATACGAAGTTTCCGCGTGTTTTTTGGTGACTATGATAAGGAAAATGGACTATAGCTTTTCATGTAAGTGATTGACACTCACTCCATCATCACTTTTAAGATTCTGAACAACACTGCTTGTGGACACATCTTGTGTTCCCTGCTGTTGCCTGATCTCTCAGCCAACAGTGCTCAGGCAGAGCTTCTCATCTCTTGAACACCAGTCAGTTCTTCTTTATAATTTGCTACTCTACCATAGTGGTCATGTTCCTAATAACCTCAGACTAAGAAGATAAGTGTTACTGAAATTATTTGTTGAATTTTCTATTCTATTTTTCTGTTAGAAATATTTTTTTTTCTGTAATACATATTTTCTTCTTTTTTTTCCCATGGATTTTGTCACATTTATATCCTGATCCTTCAAGCAGGCAAATTTATTCAATGGATCTGTAATAACAGATAATAAAATAGGGACACCAGTGCCCCCCAAAAAATCAAAATACTGACCTGGTCAGCTCTCTTGAGCAAGAATCTTTCAGACTTAGGTTTGTCAGACTATCACAGAGGTATATCACACATCACACTACATCTCACTCCTTTCTTCTGGTCTTAAACAAGTTTGTTCCTGTTTCAAAACTGCCAATTGCAGTCAAATATTTAGCAAGTACACCTTCTGTTTTGGGTAAGTTATTATCTTTACAAACTCCATTTTATTGTCAATGTAATGTGACAAAAGTCATGGCTGAATATAAATAGTCTAACTCATTCCATCTCTTACTAAAACATTAGGAGTTGGACATTAAAAATAGAAAATGTGTATATACAAAACTTTGATAACTCTGCAAAAGCATGTCTTTATGAAACTCTTTTCTGCTAGATGTTTCTTTCACGGAAAGTCACCTACACTGACCTGGGGATGAGGATGTGACACAACCATACTGCACAGGCACTTGCATCTTCTGCTCTAAAAGGGCTTTGTCAGAGCCTCTAAGTGCAATTTTCAATCCAGTCATGAAGATGCCTGGCCTTTGCTCTAAGCATTACAGAAATTTTTGACAGAAAAAAACCCCAACCCTCCAGTTCTTCACTTTTGGTGGAGATTAATTTCCACTTACATGTACCTTCATAGCAAAGGGTTCAGTCAGAACTTCCTTGGAAGAGATCATTCCCAGTTCCAGTCCTGGGGCCTTCCTAGATGAGCATTTTTGTGGCCTCTCAGAATTCTCCTCTCTCCGTTTCCCAGCTGGAAAACTTGTGAGTCTTTCTGACCCAGCGTAGAAGTTATCTGTAATACCCACCTTCACTTAGGACAATGCTGCTATTCCCCACAATTGTGGCTGCAAGCTGTATCCTGTACTGATCTTTTGTCAGACACCCAGTTGATGGCCAGTTACAGGGCCTTGGAGACATAAGGAAGAGCCTTTTTTTTGGTTTTTTGATGAGCATCTGAATTTGTACCTCACCTGAACAGCTGAAACTCTCACTGTGCAGATAGCCGGAAAACATTAAAAAGAATTCTCACGGGTGTGTAAAGTGACCCCTTTCCACACAAATTATTAGATTTGGAGAGTTCTTCCAATGATTATTAGCTAATGCACTTATATAGAGCGATGGTCAGTAAGGCAACACAATGATTTTATGAAGTAGGGAAAATAATATTGTATCACCTCTGTTTTCTACCAAACTGCAAATATACAGTGAACTCTTGCCGACTTCTGTCATTTGTTGAAGTGGTTTCATCTTACAAGAGGCAGAAACTGAAATGGGCAGAAACCCAGTGCTTTTCCATTTTTCCATGTGGTATTTATTTTTCATTTTACATAAAGTCTCTGTTACATGGCTTCTTTTATCCTATAAATTTTTATTCACTAGCCACACTGTCATCACCTTTTAGAATCAGATCAGTACTAGCAGCACCATTATTGTCCTTATTCAGCAAAACACATATATTCCAAAGTTTTCAATTCCCCTGCAGCAAGAAAGTTATAGAATGAAAAAAACCCCTCAGTTTTCTTGATTCTGTCTAACAACACTGTACTTCAGATGTAACTGAGGTTACAACAATAATCTGGAAAATGTGTTTTGGCTTTTATAGTATTTTTTTATCTTGATGAAGTATTAGTAGGAGTTCTCTGTGCCAGATAAAGAGATGGAATCACATTTATATTTGATACAAGAAAGGTAGATGAAAGCAGGCAGAAAAAAAGTTATGTGACTTAAAAGCACTCAGATGGTCTAGAAAGATGACTTTATTTTGAAAAGCCATGCCTATCTCCAGTCAAAACATGGGGATAGGATGAGAATTTGAACGGCACCATTTGCTCCAGCAGTATTCTCTCCACCTACCCTCTTCAATTGTCATCCTTTTCAATTTAACTTGACTGGTGGGAGAGTAGGAAGTAAAGGGCAATGAAGGAAGTTGGACGGAGTATTTTTGTTCCCTAGAAAATCAGTATCGCTCTTCTACAAATCAGCACGCTGTAGGTGTCTGGGCTCATTCTGCACATCAAACTAAACTCCAGTGCAAATTTTCTTCCTCCATTTGCTTATTTTAAGCTTCAGCTAATTACAACTCTTTCACAGTCTTACTAAAATCACCCTGTGGGAATGTTAGAATAATAGTCTTTTTCTTAGCATTGTAACTACAAGGTATTTTTAAGGTGAACCCGGAAGTGCCCATAATGCACACGAGCACATGTTTTTCTGTGTGTGCATATGTGTAGTGCACACCTACCTACACAAGCTGACAGACGCTTTGTGGAAAGAGGAAAGAAATAAAGGGCACTTTTCATGACCTCGGGGTCAGGAATTTAGGTCTGACAAAAATAAACATCTTTGGGATGAATATAAAGGTTCCTGCATGAGGCAGCTTTTTTTTCCAGTGCATTTTACTTTGTGGAAGAAAAATTTGATCTTGTTTAAAATACTTCCAGATGTCAATTAACTCCCATCACAACAGCTTTGTGCAGTAAATTTTTCTAAGCTACTGGTTATCTGTTCTTTTGCTATGGGTTTATACAGTGCCTAGCATAATGCATCACTGTTGCCCAACTATTCCTGTAAGTGAACACCAAATAAGCTAAGGGACTGAGTAGATGTTAACTGCTTTAAAGTAAATTAGGTAGTATTTATCATGGACAGAGTGTTTTTTAAGTCCTGTGGGGAAGGGTTGTTTTTTTTTTCTTCTCATTTTTCTTCCCTTCAAATTTTCTCAACTCAGAGATGCGTGAACTACTTACTGAATTACAACCTGCTGTTCATGAATCACTCAGATGCTGGCCTGATTAAATAATAACAAGAACATTTCTATAGAAATGGACTCATTTTTATGTTACTTAATTTTTGTTTAGATGGCAGTTACAGAAAAGAAACCCTCAAACATACCTTTATTTTGGGATAGAGGTTTGAGACTGGGAGGAAAACAGTCCTCTGCACTGTGCTAACATTATTTCAGTGTAGGAGATCCCTTGTACAGAACTGAGATGCTAATTTGTAATTTTTCTTTCCCGGGATAAATGTTTGTTTAATTGACTGCTGATTATAAGGAAACTGCCTCTATAAACACCTAATGGATGTATCTTAAACCAAGACTGAATACCCAAACACTTGAAAAAGACTAAAAATTACTTAAAACTGAAATAAAATAGTTGGATGTTCCTAAACTAAATTGTTTCATATCCAGTCCTTGTGCAGGCAGAAGGAATTAATTTTGAGCTGCTGCAGCTCTGAACTGCATTACCAAGGAGAGGATACTATCACTAACCACTGGCATTTGGTAGTGGTATTTTGCTTTTAGACTAGATTTCCTGGCAGGAACATGTATTACTCAGAGTTAAGAGGTACTGTCATGTACTAAACAGCTTTGGTAGAAGAGTGACCACAGTCATGTCAAACCTGAGTGATTGTTTCTTAGTAGTGACACATAAGTTGCATGAGAAGAATGAAGAAGTGTTTTAGTTTAAGAGAAATTTTGGTTAAAATATCATTTCAATTAGCATGTTATGCTGCTTTCTCTCATCTGTGTGTTTCTACTATAATTCAATTGTGAAAAGCTTCAGGGTTTTTTTTTTTTTGTTGGAAACTAATTATCAGCTTCAATGCAATTCAATACATCTTTGGCTTTCTACCTCAGTTCATAATTTTTTTCTGCTTGTATCACTGAAATTAATTGCGGTTTGTTACCTGTCTGGAAATTATTCAGATTTTAACAAATTTTCATGGTATGTTCAAGTCTGTTTCCACAAGGAAAGAGGATTTTTTCCAGCAAATTTGAAAGAGCCATGAATATGTCACTGTCAGCAAGCTTTAGAATTCCAAGTTAGGGTTTTAGGTTTGAACATTATACAGTTACGAACCATGTATACATATGCGTATAACATTCTTTCAAAAAAAAAGTTTGCATCGCATGTCACAGTTTCAGCCCTTGAGTAATTTATGCAGTAATACAACTATAAAATAGTTTAGGGTGAAAAGGACTTGTAGAGGCTGTTTTGCTCAATGTCCCACTCATTGAGTTAATCTGGCCCTGGTCCCAGCTGAGTTTGAACATCTCCAAGGATACAGATTCTATAGTCCCTCTGGGGACTATCTCTATCTCTCAGTGTTTGACTGCTATTACTGTGAAAAGCTTTTTCTTTATATCTAACCACAGTTTACTTGCTGGAATTTTCATTCATTCCTCCTTTCACTTTCATCATGTTGCTCCAAAAAAGTCTGTTTCCATCTTATCTACAGCCTCTTATTAAGGAGGTGTTTGCAGTCATAATGTCCTTCCACAGCCACCTTCTCTGGGCTGAACAGACCCAGCTCTCTAAGCCTCTCCTTGTACACCATGTGCTCCAGCCCCCTGACCATCTTGGTGGCCCTCCCCTGACTGGACTACTTTACCATAGTACTGCTTTGGCTAGAAGTTCTCATTAGCTCGTTACTTTGCCATTAATTTGTTGTCTCACAGATTCATGATGTCATAAATAGTAATGACTGATGTCATAAGAAGTAGACTGTGAAAGCACACAACTAACACTGAAGTGTTCTTCTCTTTTCTGGTTTGTGTCACCCTTGGAGAACATGCAGTTGCACATGAACATGCACATGCTGGTTCTAAAAGTCTAATTGCAGAAATACCTTTCTAGGTGCCAGATTGACAGAGAACTCTCTCTTGAGGACTCATCTCAAGATGTCCATGTATTCAAGGAGGTATCTGCCTCCTGAGATCTATCTGAGATGATTAAAAAATGTTAAAGAAGCCTTATCATTTTGAATGTCATGTAACAAAGATATTATACAGAGTGGTCTCTAAAGCATTCTTTGCTGCATATTTGGTATATGAACTGGGCATCAGCTGTAAACATTTATTTTTCATTAATTTGTAAACATAATGTCCTTTAATATTCATCCATCAGCACCTGCACTGTGAAAGTTAAATTTTCTCACAGTTTTAGTATTTAGTTACACAATTTTCTCCTATCCTAAAAATTATCAGGTAGACAACACTTTCAACAGAATATTCAGACAGAATATGTCTTTTCAATGGCAGACAAAGTAATTTCTCTTCACAGGTTTTTAAGAGAAAATAGCTCCTTTGATAATAAATGCCACAATAATGTAAAAGTGATTATATGTAAAGATGCTGCTGCTTTTTGCAGTCTCTTCGGGGAGAGAATATTCATAATTTTCTTAATCACTCTCAGGTTTTTGCCTTTTCTGGCTGTATTATTCTGTCTTCAAGTTGTTCATGTTCCCAGTTCACAGAAAACACATTTCTCTTTACAGTTACACTAAATGATTCTCCTTTAACACGCTCCTCAACAAATCAGTCTATACCAGTAATATAAAACAGTAAAGCTTCATAAGAGATGAAGTCCTGCTATTTTTATAGGATGCAAACAGGATTAAAATTTGCAGAGTCCTGATGTGATCCCTACTTATAAAACTTCCAGAGTTTGTCAGAAGAAAATGCCTTATTACTGTTTTTTCAAAGCTCTGACTTGCATGTATTACACATCCTAAAAAAGAAATACTAACTCTCCTGTGAATCATGAATAAGAAGCAAAGTCTTCAAAATGAAGCTTCAGGGACACTTTGTGTTCCAGGTCTTATTTTAACTCAATCTTAGGACAACAGAAAAGAACAATCACAGCCACTGTGCAGCTGGCTTTTGCTAAACACCTAGGTTTCCTCAGGATGAATTTTACACCAAGAAGAAAGTTTAATCAACAATTATGTTCCTTAATGTTTCTTTGCAAAGGTTTGTTTGATTATTTGGCAAATTCCATTTTGCTTTTATTACAGTGACAAATGAACCAAAGCAAGAGGTTGCATCTCCACACTGGCATTGCATGCAAACCCCTGGCTTGCTGCTATAGTACTGAATTTTGCCTCTTGTGAGTGTGGTCAGCTTGAGAGAAGTGGAGTCTTTTGGGGAAGGTGGGGAGCTCTCTCTTGGTTGCTACAGAAGAGACAGGCACAGCTGTAGGTTCATCTCATAATCTGTCTAGCAAATGCAATTTGAAAACAACAAATTATTAGTCTCAAAATGTCTGACTATTGATCATAAACTTCCCTCTTGGTAATCTCTAACCAGAAATGCCCTGACATGTTTTTCAGTGAGAGAACTATTAGCAATCAAAGATATCTCATGATGGGAGGCAGACTTGAGTTTCATGAAGAATCTTGCATCCAAACTACTTTACTGTTCCAGCAAAACTGTTGAAGTGGGAACTATAATAGGTCTTGAAGGACTACCACCTCTGTTCTCAATTTGCTATAGTTTATAATATTTTCAAACTGGGATATTAGAAGGGAGAAGGTTTTCTGCGTTTGCTAAAGGTCTGATTATGGATGGAACAGAGTTCTTTATTTGCAATCACAATTTCTGTTGTGGCTTAATCCACAAATAGATTCATGCAGAAAGACTGGATATTTACACCATGACCTAAATAATATAGTGGTTTTTTTATCTAAACACTGCTTTCTTGTGAATCATACTTGTTAGATTCCACCTGTTTTCTAATCACTATGTTAGCAAATAAACTTAAGCCTCAGTGTGATAGAGAGACAAAAATCAATCTTTCTTCACTGTATTGTGTCATTATCTTGCTATTGACTGGTTTTGCATTTAACAATTTCCAGTTTAATTTCTGTTTCTTTTCACAGTTCATGTAAGTAAACACCATGTAGAACATTTTTTTTCCTTATTGCTTCAAAGGCTAGAAGTGTCTCCCCCTCCCTGCCTCCAGATATCACCCCTATGACACGTTGTGTTTGTTCATTAAAAGCAACAGTGTCCATATATATTTCTCCTACAACCAATACTCTTTAATTAGATGTGGACTTTTAAGAGAAAACCTTTGGTGGTGTGCAGTTTTGAAGATATGATCTCCATACTCTGAAGTCCCAGCCATATTTTTAAAAGAACCTTTAATGCTCTGGGAAATGCCTGCAGGGCTCTAAATTAATGTCTCCCACTGATAATTATGGAGTTTCCAAAGTTAACTAATATTGACATAGCAGAAGCATGAAATTAAATATTTTTCTAACCTTCCATACCAAGGCTAGAGCAGGAGTATAGGGAGAAAATTTATCTGCAATGCACTTGAATCATATAGGTTCTAATAAACAAAGAGCCATTGTTTTAGGTGCCATTGACATTTCAAGAAGACAAAAAAAGCTTTCTTTTTTCAAAGCTCATAATTAGTAACTATCCAAATAATGATTTTTGAAATTAGTAAACTTGAAGAACTTGCTTGAAATTTTTCTTTAACATCTAAAGTATTGCTATATGTTTTTAAACCAAATGGGCTGCTTTTCTGTTTAGAGAATCATTTGTTGTGCACCCTTCCAAATTGTATGGCTGTTTTGTAATTGCAGGCACACTGAAAGCAAGACAGCCTATGACTAAGCAAGAATAAATCAGCCCAGTTTCCTTCTATCAATTCATTTTCTTTAGGCTGAAGACCTTATCCTTTGGCTAGAAAGAAGCAGTAGTGCTTGCCTGCTTCTTTTGACAATAAAGGAATATTATCTCAAAACGAGTCATCTACTCTATTTTTTTGGCCACTGCTGTGTTCCACTTTTACATCATGAAGATATGATCCTGTATAGAAGCCTATTAGGAATGACGAGTGTCATCAAGTGATAACTAGTGGTTTGATAAAACAAGGAAATATAAGCTGCTAAGAAAAAAAAGGAAGATGAGAAGAGAGGAAGGGACCAAAGATAAGAAGATATGATGAAAAAAACACCATAGTAACAAATCCCCCCTGCCTAATTCAACATAATGTGCAAAAGAGCATAATTCTTCTCTGTGAACCCTCCTGAAATTTGAACCTGCTGCCTCCCAGTTTGGCTGCTGGGATCAGGAGAAACAATACCAGTGGGAGACTTCTGAAAATCAACAGTCGAAAGCATCACAGACACACAGAAGGTAGGACAGGGGTACAGACGAAGATGGTGAGGAAGTCAAAGTCTTGGGAGATTTAAAGTGAGCAAAAAGCTTGTGTTTGTTTTTGAAGGTAAAGTGTGGTTCATGAAGTAGGGAAGAAAGGACTGAGGGTTCAGCTGGGTCCCAGGCTAAAGTCAGAACACCTTTGCTAACATCACGTGATCTCCCCAAAAGCTCCCGTGGCTGGCCATAACACCCCTCTCCCCATCTCACTGCGTTGTTCCCCTGCCCCATCTCTATGACTGACCCTCCTTGGCCAGAGCTGCTGACATTACAGCTGCCTGCATGGAGATGTTCATTCTTCACTTCTTTCAGCTTTGGAACTGAAATAGCCTGACCTGAAACCATTGTTAGCCCTGAGAAGTAGGTCATATTTTGCCAGTATAATAGAAATATTATAGTTATATGTGGACATATATATAGAACTACATATATATTCTTACTAGCACTTCAATTAGACAAGAAGATTCATCTGCCAAAAGAAGTGTGTGTAGTAATGTTTGAATTAACACTGAGTACATTTTCAGCAGAAATATTCTTTTTGATTGCTGAAACTGAAGTGCTTCAGTGAATTATCCCCATAATGTTTCCTTGGGAAATATTTACTTCACATAAAAAACAACTTGTGAACTATACCTCTCCAAACAATTGGGGTGTTTTGCCATACAACAGTTACATGCAAGTAGTAAGACAGTGACAAGACTAATGGAAAAGGTTTTATCAGAATAACTATTGCTTGAAAGGAAGAAAATTATAGTGAGGACTGCAAAGAAGAAAATTACATGTTGTCACCATTTATTTCACATGGGAGAAAAGTTGCGTTTTTCATGCTAAGTGTAGCTGCAAATTCAAAGAGCCTCATATAAACTTGGTATAATTCCAAATAAATAAAGCTGCATTCTAAGCCTCAAGATAAAAATTCAAAATTATGAACCACCATCATGATCCTTTATTTCCTTGTGAGTACCAAAGCAATACTGCCTAAATCAGACATAGAACATGCCTACTCTTATACCTAGAATACAGAATAATAATTCTTATGGCATGAGAGAAGAGTCCATTTAAGCATCCAAAACAGCCTATCCAAAACACTAGGGAGGGTAAAAGGAACTTCAGGAATTACACAGGATCAAATAGCACTGCTACAGCTCTATGTCTGGAAAGTTACTGCCAGAAAAGTAGAGGGAATGTTTGCACCTTAAGGTTACATGTTTAACATGCCCATCATAGGTCTTGAGAAAAAGCTGTGTGTCAATGCACTTACCATGTCTGCCTTTACATGTTGAGCCAAGTATGGCTTTTCTAAAGTCATAAATTACATGGTTTAATTGAAATCTATTTTAAAATCAATTCTGTTAACTCAGTGCCTCTGAATTCACTGACGCAAATTGAACAGGAAAAAACAGGTTTAAGCTGATTAAAGAGACTGAACATAAAGACTGAATACAACCCCTTTTCCCCTGTAGCCTGAGCAAATGCAGATAGTGTGGATTTATTCATGAGAACCTTCAGGCTAATGCTACAGAATTTTGTTTTTCAGGACAAGGAGGATAACCAGAACTTACTGGGACAGTTTGCTCTGTTTTACTTCTATTTGCATCATGCCTCACTTACGTCATCTGCTCTCACAGGCATTAAATTCGGAAAAAAATTATTTTAAAATTCCATTTCAATGCATCATGAATCACTTTCACTTAAGAAATGACAGCTTAGAATCACATGAAATTGCTTCCAAAAAGAAGCAAGATACCTTGGCAGGTATTAACTAATTTAGGATCTCTTAAATCCTTCTGAAGAACCACTGAAGTCTCAGATGCTCAGCTCAGCATCATGTCCAGAAATTGGTATGAATGTGAGAAGACCAAAGAGGATCTTTGGTAGCTTTGATATCATACAGCACCAAGAGGAGTACTTTTCCTTTCTTTGCTTCACGTGTTCTGTCTCCAGCATTTACTGTGTATCAAAACCACCTACAAACTCCTACCAATAGCAATATTTATCCATAATCTTACACTCCATAAAATTCAGTGACAGCCTTAGGGTTTTTTGTAGAGGTTTCCGATGCAGTCAACATGAGCATCAGCAGGCTTGTACTGTGACTATATAGTTGGATTTTCAATATATTTTTTTTTAAGTACCATCCTTCTACAAGTGTCCCAAGTGTTTTCAACCTTATCCCATTTCTCATCAGCAAAATCCTATGCAGCATTCTTTTCTGGTTATGACTGGTTTTTTTTAATGACTGTTTATGGCTGTGTGGTCTCCAGTGTAGCAGATGATTCTTGTAGGACATTTCAGTACTGAGGGCACCAGGTACCTTCAGGCCTTCCAAGATCTCAACTTTTCTCCTTATTTCCTCTATTTCCATTAAGAAAAATGGATATATAAATAAGAAAAATATTTTCCCCTATACTATTTTCTTCTGTTAATGCATACAGAAAAGAATCAAAAGGTCTGTGTTCCTATTTGGCTCCTTACCTATTGCCGTTCAAGTCCAATTGCTAAAAAGCTTTTACTACGGCACCTTCCAGCTTTTTCTGATAACAGCAATTTGTGTATTGACTTCAGCAGGAAAAAAGCAGGACTTTGATGAAGTTACTTATCATTTTTTAAAGTTTGGCAGCAATGAGGTAAAAAGCATACTTCCCTTCATCATTGCCAGGTCAGCACACTGAGGTTTTTTAAGATCAAGTTCAGCAATGACAATCTAACGGACACCAAGTTACAGTAACATGCATTTCTTCTGCTTCCTCCTTTCATATTTAACAGTGTTTTATTACAGAACTTAGTTCTTCATTAGCATACAGAAAAAAAGTTATTGTCACATTCTGTTTTGTTTTTCATTACTAAAATAAATTAATTATGGTTCTTGAAATTCATGAAGCATTGCCACTTCCAATGGTCTAAGCATATTAAGTTGTCTTCTTGGGGAAAAAACAATAAGGCCACATCAGCAAGACTGACATTTATTTCAATCTCCTACTCTAAAATCTGTAGTTAACAAGGTCAAAAAGCATTGGGTGAATTATGGGACAAGAATTCTTAAGATGATTTGCAGCAGGGATTTATTATGAAGCCAAAAATTGTATTGTCAGGGGAAAGCAGATACGTAGTGAATATGAGCAAAAAACCAGTCCATCTACTTTACATGCTGTCAAGTGTTAAAGGCAGGAATGATTCACAACTGCACAAATGGTGCAATTCTGAAACTGTAGGAATTATTTCCTCTTGTATCAACCTTTGATAAAAAATACCTTTGCATATGGCTTAAGTGTGGAAATAACTAGTTTTTTCCCCTCTCTAAGACAGGAAAGTATTACACTATGTCCAATTAAACTTACTTTGCAATGAATAACTGAGATACATAAGAATAAATCTGCTGGAAGTAGATCAAACCATGCATTTTAAACTTGCCTACAAAGAGTTTCCTCACTGAGGTTTCCTTTTCTCTCTTCCAAGAAACGGAGGTTTCACAGGCTTTTTTAAAAAAATTCTTCTTGCACTCTACAGGAGTAGGAGGTCTTGCACGTAGCTTCACATTCCTCTTGAAAAGCTGTTGCAATATGCATCAGGAGTTAGAGAATGTTCCAAGAGGCTAGAGGACACATGGGAAAACAGGGTTGGATGAAAAGCCCATCCCAGACTCTCCAAGAAGAAACTGAGAAGCTACAGGGAGGCTCCTGTTTTCTGTAGGCTTTTTCAGATCATTGGCCTCATGCAACATACGTTGTTTGATGCCAACTCTAAGCATGTTCCCTGCTCATTGTTATACCAGTGCTAAGTGATCTAATAGTTGATCTGAAACAGTTTGCAGTGTAAAGCAAAGCAAGATCTCTGAAAGTCCTGCTTCACTGTTTCACCAAAGCCCTGAAGAGAGAATCAGTGAAGAAGGTGCTGCAGGGCAAGTGTGGAGAGACTGAGGAGTGGTTGAGTCACCGTGTTTGAAAACCAATCTATATCTAATTAGTGAATCCTTGTCACAGCCCTGGAAGGTATGTAAGTATTGCTGCTCAGTTTTACAGCAGCCTGGGATGGAAAGGAACAAATTCTGCTATGTTTTAAAAATGCCTTTAACCAATTGAGTGAAGGCAAATTAGGCAGCACTAGCTGTGAATGTGCCTTATAAAGTATAACTTAACGCCTCTGCTGGTTACAGTTGCAGTTTACATGCTACAGAACCCTTATATTTACTGCTCCTTCAATGCTTCATGATTTTGTGAAATTTCACATCCACAAACTGCTTTTTCTTGGAACACATGATGAGATATATGCTGGAAAGCTGCTAACAGTTGGGTTACTCGGGGGAGGAGATTTGTGTTCAGGTGTTGTAGCCTGAGTTTGATGGGTCTTTGAGCAACTTGGCCTAGAGGAAGGTGTCCGTGCCTGTGTGGTAGGAGGGTTAGAACTAGATAGTTTTTAACCTGGTCCTTTCCAGCTCAGGTGACTCTATGATTCTATGATGTAAGTTCTTAAGAGAGAGACCCCGTCTGGCTTGTAAATACGTATCCACTCTCTCCCAGCTCCTAAGAAACATATGATGTAGGATGAATGACAATACACAGCATCTGAACACAGCACAACAGAAGTGAGGTACAAATATAGGTTATCAAAATGTACATTGAATATTCTCCTCTCAGAGCCCAATTCCTTTACACGTTAATATTTACTGGGTGATTGGGAAAAGGAAGAAGGCTTGTACAGCTCCTGTTAGAGCAGAAAATTTTAAAAGGTTAGCCTTGTACTCTGAATGAAACTGTACTCATCAGTCTCTAGATTTATTGCATGTTTAGGTGATAAATATACTAATCATGTAAAAATGTATTCCTGGTAAGTGAAATAATATTATATACAGGTGTTCTTTTGAGGATATCTGCTGAACCTGGGAATCAGATTCAGTGTCTGAGAATGCCATGTATTTCTTGTCACTGCTTAAAGCAATCTGTCCAGAACACATTATTTCTTTGCACTCTAGGCTTTTATTATTTAGCAAGAAGAAACTTTTTTTTCCCCTCTGAGTAGATGTCACTTGAATATAACCAGAGGAGCCAAAAGTGATTTTGAACATCTTGAACAAAGCTATTACGCAAATAAAGTGCACTTTGGGGCTTCCATATTGACGAGTTGAAAGAAAGACACTTGCAAATTGATGCATGCTTGGGAATGCTAATGAGCAGTCTTGGACATATGACTAAACAGCAGCATTACAATGCTGTTGAGTAGTCATCTTCTCCAGGACGTGTCTGCAAAACAATAGCTACCAATTTTATTTTTATTACAGAATCTTCTGTAAATAGTATTCCTTCTTTCTTTTTTTTTTCCTTATTTTTTCTCTCTTCTCTTTCTTTTTGTTGTTGTTATTTTAATTTTTTTCCTCATTTTCTGCTAGGTGAATATTTAAAAAAACCTATTAGTATGAAATTCTTGTTTATGGTCAGTCCTTTTACTAAAATATATCTTAATTGATTTTTTTTTTTTTTAAAGAAACAGAAGCAGCAGCAAAAGCTCAGAAACATTCTATAGTTTCTCTAGTATGGAACTGGGGCATGTAAATGGGGAAATAACTTCACTTTGGTAAGTACTTCATCCTTGGTAAACTGATTTCTTTGTTTCTTCTTCTAAACTGCAATACATACATCAAGATTGCTTCCAGATATAACTATTACATCTGTATTACAGAGAATTCTCGAAGTTTCAATAGGTCTGACTGGATGTCTCGGTTTGGGAAGACAGGTATCTGCCAGGGAAAGCCAAAGCCTTCCTTGGAATGGAGAATGTAAACCNCTGTTAAGTACCCAACATTTGGTCTCCTTGGTAACTTATGGAGAAAAAATTCTTTAGAGAGAAAAAAAAACAAACCTAACCCCCAACACTGGAGGAGTTCATAATATTCTGAATATCTGCAGGTATACATATATGTCTGAAATCACTGAAGTTTCCTCACTTCTGTAAGGTCCAGTCTGGATTATTATTGTTTTTAGCACACTACTTTTAAAACCTGCTGAATGCTCAGCCTTGCTAGTTACTCACTGAGCCTTATTAGGGTAATGCCTGAGGTTGTCCTTTCAGGACTGTATTCCTTATATACCCGTTTGTGCCCCTCAAAAAGATGTTACCAGTCTGTAGGAAAATGAATACCCTAAGATGCCAACAACTGGAAAAGCCCAACAGCTTACAAATAAATGGGGTGATATGCTGTAACAGATAGAAGCTCTATGATGCCATTATATTCTTGATAGATATTAAATGTTAGGGGCCAAATATGAGACTATATGGCCAAATATGTTATGTTAGCACTGACAAACCTGACAGCATGGAAAAAATTACAGAGAAATTTAAAGATATTTAAAACATAAGGGCAACAAATAACTAAGAGCATGGAAATTATCCATCTCCTTTATTAAAACAGCTTATATTGAGAAAATATACCTTGGGAAATACATAAATGAACCAAGAAGAAGATGGGCACTAAAGACAAAACTGCTGAGTTCAACCAGGCTATAATTTCTTGGTCCAGAGACAATCAAAAGGAAAAATTAGTATTGTCCAAGGTTGAATGTGACTTAAAACTCCTAAGTGGCAATAACTGTCCAAACAGGAAGAGATGACAGAGTTGTTCCATTACACTGAACATAAATTAAATACATTTGTCAATGAGTTCTAATGGCAAGATAGAATGACTTTTATGCAGGTGAAGTCTCCTGAAGAAGCAACTGCTCCTATATATTGACTATGAGTTTGAATAATAACCTTTATGTTAAAATTTCTTTCAGAAGACAATGTCACCTTGCATTTTTCTTACAATGGGCAATAAAATCAGACCATCAGTTCTTCTAAAAATAATATCCATATTTTGCTATCAACAAAGTGGTTCTTTATACATATTGCAAAGACATTTTCCAGATTTGGATCTTTGTATACAAATATATGAATAATTTATATGGCTGAATGTGATTTTACAGATCATTAAAAATTTGCACAGCCACAAATGCATTCCGGAAATCCACATTTTACTTATATAAAAAACTGTCATGTTAAACAGTCTGTTAAACATGGTCATGCTGATGTATCTGACTTTATTGTAGTTGTCTTATGATGTCAGAACTGTTTGTGCTAGTTTCTTTACTATCATCATATCATTACTTTTTAAAAGAGATGATAGGCTTAAACATTCTGCTTATCCTGCTCATGATTGACGACTGAACTTCTGCACTGCCAAATAACCACTTATCTTCAAGCAACAGAGTATTCAAAAAATTTAACAGGTTGCAGGTATTCATAATTGCATCTGCTGAAGCTGCAGCCTAAAAAACATACTGTATTTTCTCAGAAGACGGTGTCTGCTGGAAAAGTGCTTTTTGAGGAGGGGGGTGAACTGCAGTGTCACTGTGGAGGTACAAGAGTGTGCAGGTACTGCACACACCCACAGCCATATCCAGGGCTTCCTACCTAACTACGTGGCTTTTGTAGCCTGAGTCACCTGGTTCCTTGAGAAAAGAGAGGGTGAGCACAATAAATGATAAGGTGGGAAAGTGTTCCTCTAGAATTACTACACACCACGAGAGTTTACTGAAATTACTATTTTAAAATCCAGTTCCTGTACGTTCTGTGGTCCAATAAAGTATGGCTAAAACATGTATGTTTCCTAGCCATCACTGTTTTAAAAATGTCTAGTCCTCAGTTTCAAAATATCAGATGGAATGTATGTGCTTTAGACAGTTATGATTACTAATGCTAAAGCAAAGATGCCAAAGGTTTTAAAACATAAGACCTGAAATGATATTTAGGAACAGCAGAAATTCAGCTTTCACCCCTTTGAAAGGTCAAATGGGAATTAAAAAAAAAAGACAAGACCACGAACTTTTATAAAAGCAATAATATCTTGGCTTTGTATGATGTTGTTTTTTTTTTTCTGAGCACTGTATAAACATTAATAACATCAAAAGTTCTGCAACCTGTGGAGTCTCCATTTTACAGACAGGAGAAAATAAGGAATGAAAAAAGTTATGGTCGAAATTCTCAGCAGTGCCACTTAGGTTAATCTTAGAAAACCTGGCTTAATTTATGGTATTACAGAGTAGACAAAATTCCCAATAAATTTGCAGAAAAGATTAAGTACTAATGTAGCCAGATCCAGAATTCCTGAACATGCAACTCTCAAAAATTAACTGTCTTTCTCACAGCACACACAGGCAGCAGGAATGGCACTAGGAAGCTCTATTTTAATTTCTACCACAGGGTTAACACAGGGCATAGATTCATCAAGTAGCAACCAGTGAAACTGGTAATGTGTTCTCTGTATAGAAAAGACAAGATCAAATTTTAGTTTAGGTTTAGTTTATTTAGGGCAAAAAATCAGTCTTACCATGGTGTATTACATGTGGTCAGCCTCTTTGAAGCCAGGTAAATTCATGTCTTGTCTTGTACCCTGCAAAATGGCAATACTTTAATTCTGCTCAGTAACTGCTACACAGAATTCTCTTGCATACACCTTTTAAATCACAGTTGTATTTTCTGTTTCTAGAAAAATCCCACGTATTTTTACCACAACAGAACATTGTATAGGTACACTTTAGTTACACCAGAGCATGTATGACCATCAGTGTGAGCATAAGAAACACCCTGTGCATCACAATAGCGGTCTGTCTAGCCCTCTCTTCTGTTGACACTGAGAAGAGCAACCCTGGCTATTTCTCTTGGTTGTCTCCCAGCATCCACAATCACTGGAAGCCTGTTTCTAGAGGATACATCCATGACACTTTAGTATCTTTTTTTTGATTTTTTGACCATTAATTTGTCTAATTCCTTCATGAACATGATGATGCCAATATTCTCCTACTGATTTTCTGAGTTTCATTGGTTGTTATCTAGTTCTTGTCCCACAGAATTTGTTGAAAGATAGACTGTATTCATTTCACTCACCAGCACCTTCATGTTTTCATCATAGCCCCCTGTGGTGGTTTTGGCTGGGGTAGAATTAATTGTCTTCACATTGGCTGGCATTGGGGCCATGCTTTGGATTTGTGCTGAATACACAGCTGATAATACAAAGATGTTTTTGTTATTGCTGAGGGAGGGCTTCCACAAAGCCAAGGCCACTTACGCTTTTTGTAGCACTGCATTAGCAAGGAGAATGGGGGTGCCTGGAAGGTTGAAGGGACACACCCTGGACATGTGACCCCATCTGACCAAAGGGATACTCCAGACCATATGACATCATGCTCAGTGTAAAAAGGTGGGGAAAGAAGGGGGAAGGGGGAGGGCATTTGGAGTGATGGGATTTCTCTTTCCAGGTCACTGTCACACAGGATGGGGCCGTGCTCTCCTGGAGATGGCTGAACACCTGCTTGCCTATGGAAAGTGGTAGATTTGTTGTTGTTGTTGTTGTTTTTCTTTGCTTGTGTGTGTAACTTTTGCTTTCCCTATTAAACTGTTTTTCTCTCAAGGTACCAGTTTCACTTTGATTCTCCTCCCCATTCCACCACATTGTGGGGAAGAAGGCGGTTGGGCAAATGACTACATGGTGCCTAATTTCCAGCTGGCCTTAAACCATGGCACCCCCTCTAGTTTTTCCTTCTCCAAACTGAGAAGTTGTAGTTGTCTCTTTATGTAGGCAACTGCTGTAATCACTTCAGTTGCCCTTCTCTAGATCCATAGCTTCTTACCACCTCAATAAACATGCATTGCCAGGCTAAACAGCTCAACTCAGCCTAGCTGGATTGGGCATCCCTGCTGCCCTGTTTTAATGTCTGGTGCAGGCCTGCCACAGAAGTGTGATTTTATATCCACTGACTGCAACAGTAAGACTGCCCTACATTCCCTTCCCTGCGATTAAAATAGGAACAAGTGGCTCACATACCATGTGGAAATGTGGGGTTTTTTCCCTTTAATTGAAAGAATAGGAATAGAAAAGGAAGCTATTTTATTATGCTTTTAAAAGGGATTTGGAAATGCTGGCAATCTCCAGAAAAGCTTCCTTTTACTGCATTTTGTGCCAAACCTCACAAAATTACTGTTAGGCTATGCACTGACTACACAAAGCAGATTTGCTTTGTGATTGCCTGGATTAAATCTAGTTTTAAAATATACCTTCCAAACAAAATCCAAATTCTCAAGCTGTCTTTTATTTAGAGAAGTAACAAAGTCTTTTCAATTTTTCATTTTTCTTTAAAAAATGATGCTTCTAAAAACAAGGAATTTCTGTGTCTTAAAAGTGGGAAGATACTTAACAACTTTATTAAACAGTATAATTAACTTAAATGTTTCAGAAGAAGGAAAGAAATTAGCTGATTATTGACTTGATGGACTAAATAGGTGCTGTAAATCCATCCTGGGGCAATAGATTAGTGACCTCGTTCTGCTACACAGCTTTTACAGCTGGTAGGGATATTAAAGGTATTTTACAGGTGGCAGGGATATTGTCTTGGCATTCAAAAGTCACAAATTCCTCCTGTCTTCTGCTACCAAATGCTGTGTGAATACATGCATGCTAATTAAGTGACAGATTTTTCTAGCAAAATTCCATTGGAATAAAGACCTTAAATCAATTTTTTTAAAATGTATCCTTATTTTCCCTAGGTTTCAAATCTGTGCCTATACCAGAAGCATGATGTTATTATGTGCATCAGCCCAAAGCATGGACAACCCAGGGTAGCTTCATGTCACTCAACCTCATAGGTAAACAATGTAGACATCTGAATGATGCAAACATCTTTCTGTTCAAACAGAGTATTAGGTGCCTTCAGCCAGTGAGATGTGTGACCTATTTTATATTTGCGCGGTCCTGTAACCCAGTTTCCTGGTTTGTTGCTGGGTCCTGATGAGCCGCATAGCTGAAGAAGGGGTCCTGTGGCCTCCTGGGGTGTCTCTAGAGTGACTCCATGACACAGAGCCGGGGTGTGGCTCTGATAGCTTGTGGCATGTTCACTCTCCATAGATTTGCAAACCTTGCCCTGCCGAGTGTACTGTCTTCCCTTAACCTCCTGGCAGGCCTCAGAGCATCCAACAAATCCTACTGCTATCTGTAAACACACTGCTCTGTGAGCCACTTCTTCCCAGGCACTTCAGAGCAAAAGACTTGAGTATGTGTATAGCCACAGACGTGTATCTTTGGGGTTGTGATCAGAGTGCCAGAAGAGGTCTGCGGTGTGGGAGGTTACTCAGAGGCACAGGGACTCAGGTCCTGTGGGGACTCACTCCCCACTTCCACTAGCCAGCCAGTTTACAGCACATGATTCTCTCAGCACCCTCACAGCCTCCTTGGGCATACTTGGGTGCTTTATGGAGGAGATTTAGTGATAGTTTAAAATGACACGTAGGCCAAAGTGTCGGTGGTGTATGCATTCCTGGCTTTAATGTCCTGCACCTGTTTACCCAAGTCCTTTACCCCAAAGTTGTTGTTCACTAGAGTGTAATAGTTTTGATCCCTTCATACTGTCACTGCTTCTTGGTGAAGTTTGAAAATATCACAAGGCTAAATGAGATCTTAGTTTACCTTAAAATAGACTCCAGCAGTTCTAAGACAAATGTAGTTTAAATACGGAGGAGAAAAAGGTCTCTCTGGAAAAAACACTTAGATCTCTGCCGAAGCCACTGCAGAGCTGCCATTTCTCCATTAGTTCGATATTCAAATGCTAGACTGAAAATGACTCTTGCTCTTCCTCACGAGGACTACTTAAAAATGGAAATTACTCTAAATTGCCAAGCAATAATTTCTCTCAGGGGGTCTGCTACATTTTAATTCTACTTACTTCTCTCTTTTCTCCTATGTACACCATCCTTCAAATGTTCTATTTCCTTAAGGCTGTTTATACTCCACCATGAAATTTCTGCGCTGTGTCTGCCAGCAAAAATAATCAAAAGTAGGTGATTGCAGAAGGCAAGGGATGCCTGTCTTATTTGGCACACCTGGCTTCAGCATTTATTTGCTTTTGGGTGAATTGACCATATGTGGAAGTCCTCCCACACAGTAAGTACAACAGAGATTTTTCATGATCAGAATAAATAGCTGATTATTTCTCAGATCACAGGTAATGTTTTACAACTATTTGAAGTGAAGTAGTGAATTTATAACAACCACTTAAATAATGGAGAATGTCCAGCAATGAAAAAGGCTGGTGAGCCAAACACAGGTGGGAGGAGCCTGCAGAACATGATACATTGAGGGCTTTCCTCTTGAAGCCCTCAAAGATTCTCCTCCTTGCAGGAAAGGTACACCCATTCATCTCTGTAACTTCTGCAGTCTTGCTTTCATTTTGATCTGCTAATGAATTTTCTACCCATACACATGTGAAATACGAGTGAGCAAAATCCTGTTGAAATTTACATGTGTTCAGCACTTGATACAAATGTGCCTTCAGAACTTGGTACAACAGCACAAAACTTCAGTGGTTCCTTAAATGAAATGACTGACGTGAAAATATCTCTAACAGCTATATACTGGTAGAATTGCTGAGAGTAGGAAGGGCAATTTCTTGGTTTTCTAGTTAATAGAAAACCTCAAGAGGGATGATGACATTTTCCATGAGGGAAGAAGGATCAGATCATCCTTTCCACCACCCCACAGGGAAAATGGCCAGTGAGCAATTCATTCTGTACAGAACAACAATTTTTTTTGCCATACATTCTGCAATGCTTGAAACCCACAGCCTGGAAAGAGCCAAGTTCAACAGAAGGATGTCCTTTATAGTACTGCAGCTCCTTGCCTCCTTAAACCTTTCTGATTTATCTTGATCCACTAAAGTCCAGAGTTTCTGTGAGTTGATGCTGAGGTGGAAAAACCAAAAAGAGGAAAGGAGTACCAAATTGATGTGGAGCTGTAAGACATAAATCAGTGTCAATCAGTATTCTGTGCTTTTGGAGACACTAATCAATAAGAGGCACAGTATTGCCAAGAATGCCTTAGTTTTCATTAACGTCTGAAAAAAGTGAAGTCAGAGAGAGTTTTTTTCTGGTTTTTTGTTTGTTTGCTTTTGATCAGTATGATGCATTGTGTCTCAGGGAGAAAACTGTAAGTTGTACACTGTAAGTTGTAAATTATGCAGAGCTAGGCAGAGGTGGTCTGTTGTGCATTTTTTTCAGGGGTCGAACTATAATTATTTCTTTTCCTTTCTGTTTCCTAAATGTCTGATTATTTAAAAAATGTAACATGAAAACAGTGATAGGGATTATGTGAAGGATAAAAAGGAGTGACAAGAAGTAAAGTTGACTGTACAGAAGGTGCTGAGTTTTAAGAATATCAAGATCTATATTTCTTTTCCGATGTTACAGGTAACAACTTTGGCAGTGATCGTACCTGAGGATTTACTAGGAGTGGACTTATTCTTTTCTCATACTATGGTTAGATAAACAGTAGGCAAAGACAGTGTGTCAATTTGCAATCAATGGCATTAAAACAAGGCTGAGCCAGACATGAAAGTTGTGTTTAGCCTTGAATTTTTATAAAACTTGCTCTGATAATCTGACCTAAGCGTTGCTGTTAACACAGCTGAATTCATGGAGCGTGTATTCAAAGCAGGCTTTGATATTGTAACTAAATTAAAATTGATTTTGTAATGGGTATATCTGGTATTTTTTCTTACTTAAAAATCTCACTTCAAGCTAAGTGGCTTGTGTTTGACAAGTCAAGGAAATCAAATAATTTATATGTGATGGCAGGCAAGATCATAATGAAGATATATAGGGACACAAAGTTATCGATAACAATAAAAAAACCATGTAGTACTCACCACATACTGTTCTTTCCTTTGCAGTTGTGCCATTGCTAGGCAACTGAAAATGGATGAATAGATTTCAGATGTATATCTATACACTTGCATTAGGCTTCATTTGCAGGGTCATGAAAGGGATTTGTGAAAAACTATAATTCTTCTGATCAGGGTCCAATATGTCTTTGCTGCCAATAAGGACAAGAAAGTAGATTATTTCTAACAGGAACAACTTTTGTTGATAAACAGCAGTGTGGGGTTTTTTTGTTGTTGTTGGGGGTTTTTTTGGGGTTTTGTTTTGTTTTGTTTTGTTTTTTAGTACAGTCTTCTGTTTAGTAGCTGAGCATTTTCTCAGATTTTCATGCTTCAATTTTTTAGTCACCATATCATGACATTGCACAAGCTATGCATCCCATAGTCGATTAAATCATCATTTGTGAATAATCAGTAACTAAATTTAAAAATATTAGTAAAATTTCCTTTAGTAGGGATTATATGTAGTTCTAACAGGTGGAAACTTTTTACTGAAAAAGATGATCTAATTACTTCTGTCATTTAAAATCAAGTTAATTCCAACTGAATTTTCTACATTCTTCAGCAAACACTTAAGTTCTTATTTCTTGTTATGTTTCACAGTAAGGACCGAGGGACTGCTATAGGAGTATTAAAAGTAGCTGATAATACCCATTTTCTCTACAGCCTTCTGCTCCTTAAAAAGGGGGGGAAAAAAGGAAAAAAATCTAGTCCCTTGATAATTAGTACCCTTTGTCAAAGCTTCAGTTACAGTTTGATGAAAAAAAATTCCTAAATGTCAAGAACCATGCAGTCTGATAAATATGGATGACATTTAAAAAGCAGAGGAGGCTGTTTCTAGAAAAGCAGAAGAGGCAAAAAGAAATTTAATACGTATTTATGTTGAGAAATATTTTTTTTACCATGTGTTCTCCTCATATATTGACTATTTTGTACTCCTAGTTCTGTTTTTCATGATGGCTGTGATCCCTTTGTCTTATATCAAATGCCTCATCTGCATTTTGCAGTGTTTCTTCAGTGGAAAACAGTACATTTGAATGACCCAGGCCTTTCCACTTGTAATCACTCAGTATAATTGATTGAAAAGACAGAGTCAGAGAACCCTCCAAATATTTTAATTTTTCAGTGTCGTTTAAATTTAGCAAAAAAATGACACCCTGAGAAAATGAAATGGCATGTGCTCATAAATTGCTAACTGTGTGATACAGATCAGTCACAGCCCTCAGTGATTACTCTTTAAACAAGTCTGTCTCACAAGCATATTCAAAGGAATTGACTTTCCGAATGTTAACAAACTGAAGGGGAAGATCTTTTCTTTCTGACAAGTTTGAAAACTTTCTTGTTGGAAAGTGTTTTTCAGCAGGTTGAAGCAGAAAGCTGGTTATCCTGATTGCCCGTGCTGGGTGTGACAGTACCTCCAAACAGTCTTTGTCAGAACAACATTCAAGAAACAAGCTGCAAAAGAATGGAAGGTTGTCACGGAATAAATAGGTAATTGAAAAGTAATGTGCAATGAGAAAAGATCAAATGACCAAACTTCTCAATGACAGGGTTAGAAACATGCGTCAGTGGTCGCAATGACAGAACGAGAAACGGGGCTGTAATGAATTCACAGTCTTAATTTCCTGGTTTATCATCCTGCCAGAGCCAAGAGCATTAAGAATGTAAATGCAGTCACACAGTAAAGATGCCATCTCATCCTGCATTGACAGGATCCAGGTGCTGTACGTCTTCTGGCTTATTTTTCCAGAGATGGCAGTAGAAACAGCCAGATCCCATCCATACCCTTAGTGGTAGCATACCTGGACTGCCTAGTGACTACCTGACACAGCAGCTCTTACTGCTGGGGGTATTTCTGGGTCAATTTTATGATGTCCAAAATTGTGTTTGACTCATTTATGAATGTCAAATATGTGTCTTGCCTATTTAATTTCAATATATGAAAATCTAAAAACAATTATCTCTCAGATTGTTTTAGCAAGATCTGTCTTAACAGATCTTGACCCTTATAATAGATTTTGAGATAGCTTTCAGATGAAGGCAGTAATATATAGCAAATTTATCTCAGGTATCAAATCACACCTTTCATATATGTTGAAACTCCTTGAGTTTACTTAATAATCTGAGAGATTTTGAACAGCTGATTAAAATTTCTGTCCTTTTACCGGCTCTATGGCCTCCATCTATTTGATTCATTATCTCAGATATGTCTCCAGCACTGACTACTTGGACTCCATATTGCTTTGCACTTCTGAGCTACTATGATACCAATTCTACAGTAAGAAGGACTGAGAGACCTGCACAAAAATAACATGTGAGATCTACTGTTTGAGCATCTTTATTCCATCCCTAAACTGTTGAGTAGCTCAATCCACTTGGTGACAATATGCAGATCACAGAGGATCCACTTCCTCAGCTTCGCAAGGCAAACGAATGGTTTTCAGCTTATTGCAAGACTGTATGTCTCCCCAGACTTTCTCACTGATGCATGCTGAAGGGAAAGAAGAGCTGTTGTCCTAGTACTAGTTCCCTTTGCACCAAGTCTGGCCTCAGACAGAAAGATGATGCCCTACCAACAAATATCCTTTAAAAGATGGATTAAAATACCAGCACTGAGGAAGTGCCCAAAACTCTATGGCATGAAAGATATGCATACAGGTTGATATTATTTGACTGATAAATGAGTCGAAAGATGCAGAAAGAGAAAAAATATTGGCAGTATTGAGTTTGTCTTGAAACTTTCTCATCAGGCGTGTGTCCAATCATAGCTCTGTGTTTCTGAGAAAACACAGATGTTCTGCCAGCAACCCACTAATGTACAGAGGTGTGACATTTTGCTGCAGTGCATGGTGTTTCATCATCTGCATTATGAGAAGGTCCTGAAATAAGGACTTCAGCCACCAGTTTCAGCTGTGCTCCTAATTACTGTTCTGTCCTATTTCTGGTGAGATCAGGGAGAGCACTGACACTGTTCTCAGGGATGCCAGTATAAGGCATCCCTTTTTTGTGACAAAAGTCCATATCTTAAATAATACATCTATATATTCAGGTAATTTTGTTTTCAGGATTATTTACAGTATGGCTAATTTAAATGTTCTGCAACACAGATAAAATACTTTTGGTTTATCTATTAAAAGCAATGATGTATCTGCACTCATGCACAACTGCTACAGCAGTTGTTCAGAATATATAAGACTGTATTTTAAGTCCCAACCTTGCTTATAAAAATTTCCTCTGCCCTTGTGCAGTCTGTTGTGTTGGTTGTGGGCTTTTGTTTTCATTGTTGATTTCTCAAGTGAGCTTTCCTTCTTGCACTGGACTGTTTGATATGCACAGCACAGCAGTACTTTTAACTGGGATGGTAGTTACACAGAGAGAAGCGTGGTGTTGTCATCTCCCTTCCTTCTGGGAGGACTTTGCAAAAATTGCTTTTCATGAAAAAAAAAGTTGAATCTTCTTAAGGGTGTTGGAATTCAAGTAGCAAAAGACTAGACAGAAGGTTATTTAAAATGTAATCCCTTTGTTTAAATATTTACATCCCTTAGAAAGAAAAATTCATAGAAGCGGTGCATGGTTAAAAATTAATAAAATTAAACTTTTTCACATGCCATAGGTTCTGTTTCATAAAACTATGTATTTGAGAATTAAAGCCATGTGATATTTTTAGCACTGTCATTTTTTTTTCTAAGGCAAATGCAAGAATATCTTTGTCTTCAGGAATAGCACTTCAGCATGAACTTTGAATCCCAACCCCCAGCCATCAGCTTCTTCCTAGATTAGCTGAGTGCATTGGGTCTATTTAACCATTAGCTTTTATTGAAGGATAGATGAATATCAGTCCCTGAAGAATAGTGAATTAGCTACTGCCTTGTAGCAAAGCATTTTCTTTTTTCACTCCACAATAGGTCTGCTATAAGCACAGCTTTTCATGATACAACTGGCAAGTAAAGTGGCAGATCTGGAGAAGAAAATGGAAATCTTTTGGAACAAAAGACTCTTAATGTGCAAGGGCTTTTACTTTCATTTTAGTAACCTTAGAATAAGGTGATCTTTTCAGAATAGACTTTTATGATAAAAGGATTTGAGTAATGCTTAACTGGTCAAAAATATGTTCTAGTGAGTTTTAAACAACATATGTTTAATTTATGTAGGAAAGTCCTAGCATCTCTCAGGAAGAAAAAAAAAGACTCCAAAATCATTGAAATATGAAATATGGCAATATAAACCTGAAAACAAAGAAAAGCAAAAACTTAATGGAGAATACTTATGGTAAATGAATTTATGAATATATCTTATATTTATCCCACTTATTTTCCCTTATTCTTTCTCTCCACAGAAGACCAGCTGAAATTGCATCAATTTAAGAAAAAAAGATGAGTCAGAATTAGTGGCTTTTTTCCTTTATTTAAAAATATCTGTGTTTACACTGAAAGAAAGATATTAAGGCCATATTCTCATCCCTGTTAGCTCTCAGCTAAAGCTCATGCAGGTCTTGGATTTTTCTTTTAAATTTGAAAGGATATTTTAAAGACAGCATAAATAAATCTCCTTGTTTTCTTCAACAGGGAGCTAACAGAGGGAGGAAGGGAGCTACAGATGCTTATGCCTCAGTCCTAGATAACCACAGGACTAAAAACCTTCAAGGCAGACAACAGATGATGTATGGGTCAAAAAAACCGAGCTCTGTGGGCATTACAGTAGCTTTTTCTACTTTTTAAATGTTCTGATGCTTCAAATTCAGTCACTTTGTATTTTAGTTAGAGAAAAAATCCCACAGGTTTGATAGTTTGCATTAGAAGCAGAGAAACATGAGACAGCCTCAGGAACACAATGGAGTGCATTTTCACAGACCACCAATGGTCAAGACAGGTGACATCCCAAGGTGCTGGGGGGGGGAAAGGGGTTCAGAGGAAATTTTCAGGAAGGAAAATAGACTGATATCCTAAATTTCTTTCTCCAGCAACTTGCCTTCACACATGAAAAATTATAATTTTTTCACAATAAAAGTTACCAATGTACCAGCTTTTAAAAAATCACCATTCAGGCATGAAAGGCAGATGAGAGCCATTGTTCAGCTGACCAATTACATGCTCAGGGATGCTGGATGGGCTCTCATATAGTATGACAGCTCTTCTGGCCCTATATGAAATGCCAATTGCTGTGTTATTTTCTTTGATCATTTGCAACACTGGCCAACACCTTTGCTGGTCACTCCATCCTTTCTTTCCTGATGAAAATACTGAAAGTAGAAATCTCTAAAAGAAATAAAGAAGACAAATTTCCAGATCCATACTGGGGAGGAAATTATATCTCTCTGGATGTAAAGAGAGAATTCCTGTGGCATCCTAAGGGCTTGATCATTTTCTGTAATCAACTTAAGGTCAAAGACCTGGGCCTAGTCCACTTGGTCTTCATGGCCTTGGAATCTAAGGCCCAATCTAACAGAACAGTTGCCCTTTAGAAATACTTTCATTTCTTTTCTACATAAAGACTTGACAAACCAGAAGGTGCTGATCTGGTATCATAGGTTCCAATAGCAGGCTGTCTTCCACAACGTGAGTTACAAGACATTCAACTCAAATGGGCAGAATCTGTCAATACATTAGAAATAAAAACTCAGGCTTACAAATATCCTATTTGATCCTATTGCTATGTAATCTTACCCTTTTTCTTATGTGCTGTGGATACAAAACCAAAACAAAATGGCCAAACCCTCTTCCTGCTTATTGCGTAAAAGTGAAGGTAGCAAAAAGTTGCTTTGGCAGTTTAGGGAAATATGGTTAACTTAACATTTGCAGTTTCTTCCTTTGCTTTAGTTTAGTTGATAGTTGAGGAAGTCCAAGGTTCATCTTGCACAGTAAATGCTGGACTGTGATTAGGCAAACCTGCATGTGGCAGAGGAGGATAAACACATTATAATAATTTTTTATGTGACAGAAGAGTGAAATTTGAGTTTTTAAGCTATTTGTCACAGAGTGTTAAACTACATTCGGAACAACAGAGCAGTGTGTCAGAGAGATGGAGACAAAAGTGGGTAGCTATGTCCTGGATGATTTTTTCACCTAGAAAGCAATTGAGTTCTGCTCAGAAGCTCTCCCATCACATCTGACTTCTCACCTTACAGTGTGGCAGCCCTCAGCCCAATCCTGAAAAGGATCTCTGAAGGAAACCATGTTGGCAGGTAGAAAAATATCTGGATTCAGATGGGCTCTGACCTCTGTTTACTGACCTCAGTTTAACTGACAATGTAGAAATGCTTTTTTGATTCATTCACTGGATCTAACCCGTGTGTGCATCAGAAGCACAAATGCTTTCTAAGGCTGAAAGACAATCCAGAACTAATATGCAGTATATCAGTATATCAGCCTAAGCTTTAGTCTGAACCAACGTGTAGGACTGGCCTAGTTTCCAGGTGAATGAAATTCAAGTTAAACTTATCTATAGTGCTAGAGTGAAGGGTAGCCCTTAAAAATGTAAGGATAAAGAGAATATAACTGCCCATGGAATTAATATTAATCTGTATCAGAATGGGGTATCACAGATCAAAAAAGTTCAATGCCTTCCAGAATGTACTTGTGTTGCCATGTGACTGACTAAGACGCAGACAGTGAATAAAGCAGACCTACTTTGGACACTGGCATTGTGACTTTGGATGTTTCTGAATGAGAGAAAGTTATAGTAGAGCCTTAATTCCATAAAGGCTCCAAGATCTACTTATTTCATCCTCATGAACAATCAAAGAGTTACTAAGCCACAAGATCAGAACATATCCAGACTAGAGTATCATTTGATAGTATCAAAATGGTTAGGGTTGGAGGGGTCCTTAAAGAATATATAGTTCCAACCCCCTTGCCATGGGTGCAGGCACCTTTCACTAGATCAGATTGCTCCAACCTTGCCTTGAACACTGCCACTCTCAAACCATGACACTAAAGGCTGCAAATGTACAGCAGTAGTGATCAATAATAAACAACAATTTCATTTTTCAAATGATAGAAGCTTCATTTCCTGACACACATAAACATGTTTAAGCTTGGAAGAAAATGAAAAGACATTAAAATATTTACTTCAAATGGCAAAAGAATTGCAGTAGATTGGTGCAGAGACTGCTAGCCTCAGAAAATAAGGTGATACATTATGTCATTCCTTCTCTTGTTTGGTGGCAGCCACAGGACTCATCAGCTAGTGACAGAATATTCCTAGCAACATCTGGCTCCTTGGCACATTCCTCTGGCAGCTCTGGAGTCACCTTTAAGCTTGAAATGTTTATTTTGCTGGTGGGATGTCTACTATTCAAAATTACCTGATAAAAATCATTATAAAACACTGCATATGACATTTTTTAGAGTTGCATCCTAACCCTTTTGTCCAATACAGTTAACATTTCTAAGCTTGACTACATGTTGGAAAACTTTGCGTTCAATATGTCACAGATTTGTGATGAAACATGGCAGATTTTTTTAAGTCCATTTCAGCTGTGTGTATCACTTTCCTCAGCCATAAGTTGCTCTGAAGTCAGCATTTTTTTCTAAGCTCTACTGCACAAAATACAGTTGAGACAATACAATGGAAAAACTTAGAGGGACTAGATTTCCAAGCAGCTAGAACAATCAAGTGTCTGTGAAAAAACAAAAGCCGCTGGGTTAATCAAAAAGGCAGGAACTATGGTAACAAACAGAAGTGACATTTACTGTTATCTCTGTTGTATTTGGTGAAGACAATTTGTGAGTTTTCCATCAATTTAGATACCAGCACATGTTATTTGCCCATGCAGGAGTCACGGGCCCATTTTATCATCTTTTTTCCTGAATTTTTATTCTCCTTTGCAAACTTTGATGAGTTTCATTAATTCCAGGGACTCAGGGAGAAAGAGAGAGGCCTTCTTGAAGCATTTGCTGGCAGCTTGTATGTCTGAGATTCTCCTCAAGCAATTGCAAACAACTGGTTCGACTTCCTTGGTGTTCTCTAAGTCAGTTGTTCAGAATCCTTGATCCTAGCCTTAGGACTGCAAAGGTTAAACCTCTCTAGTTTAGAAGGAGCCAAGTAGGATTATTGGCCTGTTATCAGTGCCTCACTGGCTGAAGAGCTTAATCTTATATTTATTTGTTTTATTGTTTTATTTTTCATTTTTTCCTTATTCTTCTCTCTAAAAAAACACCTCATTTAATTATCCCTGTGCCACCTGGCAAAATACCACCTCACTGATAAACTCAGGCGTAATACAATGATGCCCCTTGAAGCTGGTTATCTGGAACAGGAATATTGACATGTTCCATGCTGTACTCCTTGCTGAACCTTGAGTATGTGCTCTTTTAATATGTATGTTTGGAGATAATGTCTTTTAAATGCACATTTGAACAACACTGTCAGGTACATGTTGTGATTATTAGGGCTGTCCTGTGCAGGGCCAGAAGATGGACTTCAATGAATCTTATGGATCCCTTCCATCTCAGAATATTCTGTGATTCTGTGTTTATTTTTCCTAGAAACTGACATAACTTCCATTTAGTGGATGTGCAGTCTGCAAAGTCTATATGTTTTTAAAATATGCAAGGAAACTTTAAATGTACTCGATATAATTAGTTTAACCCTGCAGTCCAACATAAAACAGGTTAAAAGTTGAAAACAGTCAGAGCCAGTCAACTAAATGTAGCACTGTGTCTACTAAGGTAAGAATACTGACCTGCTGACAAACGAGTTGTAAGCAGCAACATCCTGAGACATTTTGATACCCCTCACAACAGTAATATTTATCCCCAGTCCCCTGTCCCGTCATCCCTGCAGTGTCATGTTTCACACTAGCATGGACGCTGAGAACTTGAGCCACTGTGATGGCACGCAGGGACATACAGACTGGGAAGCTCTTCCTAGTTAACAGAGTTCCCATTCTGCCCAGGGAATTAAAGTCTGTAGGAAATGCTGCTCACTTCTGAATTCTCAGCATGTACTTCCAAAAGCAGCATTTAACAGAGCTGTATTTGGGATTGTGCTCCGAAATTAACTGATGCAAAGTAAATCCATGCATATTTATTAGTTTTGATTAAACTGACATAGCCACCAACATTTTTAGAAGTAACAGTGCAAATCTGAGACTTGACAATAATTTAATTATATTATATCCATTTCCTACTCATCCCCCAAATCCGTGCAAAGCAGCATCATTAGTTAGCCGGCCCACTGCAACTGCTAAAAAGGTCACTGATTGATAACAGAGCTTTCTCAGTGCAAGCTGTGAAATCTGAAACATCATTTTAGGTAAGATCAGATGGACTATGTCCCTCACTGTCTTCAGGTCACTGTCGATCACTGTTCTTTGCCAGTGCATTTATTCTTCCCACCACAAAAAATTCAGTAATCTAAGGAATTCAGAAATGTTTCGGTATTATACAAGACACAAATCACAGAATCACAGAATATGCTGCATTAGAAGGGACCCATAAGGATCACTGAGTCCAGCTCCTGACTCTGCGTGGGACCATCCCCAAGAATCACACCATGTACCTGAGAGCACTGTTCAAACTCTTCTTGAGCTCTGTCAGGCTTGGTGCCATGACCACCTCCCTGGGGAGCCTGTTCCAGTGCCCAGCCACCCTCGGCGAAGAACTTTTTCCTAGTATCCAACATAAACCTCTCCTAAAAGAACTTCAGGACATTTCCTCAGGTCCTGTCACTGGTCACCAGAGAGGAAAGGTCAGTGTCAGCCACTCCTCCTCCCCTCATGAGGAAGTTGTTGCTGCCATGAGGTTCCCCCTCAGCCTCCTCCAGGCTGTACAGACCAAGCGACCTCAGCCTCTCCTCATACGGCTTCCCCTCCAGACCCTCACTACCTTCATTGCACTCTTTTGGATGCTCTCTAAGATCTTCATGTCTTTTTGATATTGTGGCACTCAAAACTGCTCCCAGCACTCAAGGTGAGGCTGCCCCAGGGCAGAGCAGAGCAGGACAATTCCCTCTCTTGCCCGGCTGGCAATGATGAGCCTGTCCTCCTGCAGGACATGGTTGGCCCTTCTGCAAACAGTTTCATGAGCTCTCTCTCTCTAAAATAGTGCTTTTTCATTTTATACAGTTCAGACTGATATGTTCTGATCTTTGGAATTTAAATAAGACCTTTTTGAAAACATACACACAATTTTCATTCAATAAAACACACTAAATGGAAGCTAAAAATATATTATAAATTTAATTTTTCAATTCTAGTGTATGAGAATATACTTTACTCATAGAAAACATTGCAGCCACTTCTAAATTTGTGAAAATTGGAAATGTGCTTGAATTAGGGACCTTATCAGAATAAAGGAACAGAAGAAATCAAATACAACTTGTGAAACAAATGTGCCTCTATTTCTTTCTATGTGAAAATGTAAGATGAAAATTCAGATTAGGATTAACATTAAAATCCTGTCTTGATTTGTACTCCCTATTTTCCTGATCAAAGGAAAACATCCTCATTAAACAGGCAGTAACCTTGGAGATTTGCTCTTTGCAGCCCCTTGTTCCATCTATTTCTGGCATTGCTGTGGCCAGAAGACATAAAAGCATGAAGGCTACTCTAACTGGTATTCAACTAGTAGTAAGAGAATCTGTGATTTTTATTAATATATAACTCATCAACAACCAGTATCATGTACTCATGGAAAACATCAATCAATCAATCACTTGTAATTGGTCTTATTCTCAGCTAATTGCTCTACAATTCTCAATGGAAAAAATAAGCAGATTCATGACAACATGGATACTGTGGGATGCCAGCTAATAAACTTCCAGGGAAATGGTGAACATATTCAGTGCAGCAGTTCTAGAATTGATTATGGATGTCATAATCTGTGGAAACAATTAAGTTGAAAGCAGGAGGACAAGAATTGAGCATTATCTGTGTAGAAACATAGGTGGCTATTTAGCATCCCACCTTCATTGAAGTTCAGCAGTAACATCTGATAGCAAAGAGGCTCCGAGTGTTACATTTGTGCCAGGTCTTGACAATTTAAAGGTATTTATCTATCTAGTCTTCAAAGGTGTCCATTTTACATTAGTTCTATTTAAGTCTTTTCTCCACTGATTGCAGACTCACTAGCTCACACTAAAGAAGTGTAGTGCTTTGCAATCAAAATATAGAGCCATAAAAAGGTCAAAATTACAAATAATTACAATAATTTATGAAATTACATTAAAACTTCAGATCCTGATGACCTATTCAGTGAAAAAATAAATTGTAATACTCAATGTAAAATGCACAACAGGATTCCACTCTCTTGACAAGAGGCCACAAAAGAGTTTCCAAAATGATCCAATAATTACAGAGTAAGATGGAGTACAGAGTTTCATGTAAGAGAAATGTAAATTGGGAAAGTTGGTCATTTAAAAGTAAAGAAATAGAGTTATGTTCCTGCATGACCCTGCAGAAACAAACTGTAATTGACTTTTCCCTGAGCAAGGGAAGTGGAGTAGGTGACCTCCAGAGGTCTCTTCCAGCTTCATCTATTCTAAGATTTTGTGATTCCTTCAAATACATACCCTGTGCACAATTTTATGTATTTTGAGTTAGTTACAAGGTCTCATGCTATTATTTTCCGGAAGAATCATGACCTGAAGAGACTGATCTAAACTTCACCAAAGGCCACAGAAGTTTTTCCAATGGACTTCAGTATGCTCACAAAAAAAAATAAATCATAATTTGTATGATGAATGGTATTACTCAAATGAGGGAAAAAGACTGACTTTTGTTTTGAAATAATAACTATCACAGCAGTATAGAGGAAAACAGCCAGGAGTACAATTGCTGTCAATGCAAATATTATTTATGAACGGATAGAACATTAAATAAATTAATTAAATGGTAGTTAAACAATATATTAAATACTTTTTTTATTCACTTCTCAGTAAATGAAGCCTTGCATTAATGTCTGCATTCAATATATGACATTATCTGATTTTCCCATTGTGAATCAGGGCTTGTTCTGTCTTATTACAGTATCAATTTAAAATAACTTCTTTACCTTCAACTGCACTATTCCAAATTTATGCTGATGTGAACTGGGGCATGCTCAGGGAGGAATCAACTGGGCCGTTATCTCTGTCATCATGGTTTAGTGCAGAAAACATGGAAGTTGGTCCTGGGATTTATTCAAGATTTGCAGTGATTTGAGCTGCCAACAGAGCATCCAGTGCTGAATGCATTTGCTTCTGTCAAAGGAAAAAAGGAATTGCCTATGTGAAAATAAGGAACAATAAAGTATTTATTCTTTGATAGCTGCTTATTTTTTTACTTTACCTTTTGGTTATTTTGCTTACATGACGGTTGTTTTTCTGCCTGCTGTTCTAATGTGACATCTGTTCCATCTTTTGGGATCCACCTTTGTCCAGTGAGTGGCATATAATTTAATGAAATTATATTTTACCATCAGTTTTTGTCTTATAAAACATCTAGTTTAAATAATATTCAGTTTAAAAAAAAAAAAAGGCAAGGAGTTATGCATGCTAGACTCCAGGAAACTGGGGAACTATAGAGCCATTGAGAAAACATTCTTTACTGCAGAAACCACAGTGTACTTTCTGGAATTGAGTCAAATTAATTTTTTTATCTTTTTGCTTTATAGACATTTTGTGGAAAGTCTGAGTGAAGTGTCAAATATAGAAGAAGGCACCTTAGCTTGCTTCAGACTCATCTCCTTCTATTTCCTATAATTTCTTACTCTAATTGAGCTCATCTCAGCTCAGATATTCTTTGTAGAGAGACCATTAATCTGCCCCGTAACTTTATACTGAAAAGCAACAGACCCTCAAACCACGACCGTGGTCTCTGGCAGGTGTGTAGAGAGGATCTGCCTTAATGGGAGCAGGTACTACTGAGTGCCACTATCACAAAAAGCTGCTATTTTATGTTTATCAACAACTCAGTTGACCTTTGGAAATATGCTTAATGTTACATAGCGGCACCAAAAGCAGATTAAAGCCTCAGCTGAGGCAATTTTAAAAAGTTCAATACTGTGAGGAGGCTGCTGTGCATCTTTTGCTAGAGGCTCAAGGCTTTTTTTCTTTGAAAGAATACGAGTTCTTATCTTCAGGATACCATGAATCTAGAAGTAATGAAAATTTTAAGGCTAATGGTCTTTTTTCTAGGGGGAATATATTTTACTTCTGTCTTGTATAAATAATACTTATATTCCCATTATATAATAACTGAAAATTTCTGACCAGAAGTGTCAATGCTCACCAGTTTATCTCACTTTTGGACGAAGAGAGTAAGATACTGAAATAGAATACCCTGAGTAGCAATACACTTAAATTGTATCACATTTTATTTTGATGACACATTGTATTATTTTAGTTGACTTTTCGCCTTCATAGTGGAGCAGTTGCCTTTGAAAGACAGAATGGTATGGTGAAAAGCAAGAAACATATGCACTCAGCTAGCAGATAGTTCAGAGTCAGAAAAAATTATACAAGAAATTACATTTTTTATGAATTACAAACAATAAACTATTGCTGGTATTAAATTGTGCAATCTTAACCTTGAATATGTACAAAATTCTAAGAAACTAAGTAGTAGAAAATCTGGAAAATATATTCATAATAATTTTTGGATAAGTAAGTTCACACTGCAATATTTTAGCCTCCTGTCAAAACTTCATCCAAAACAGAGCCGTTAGCTCAGGAGCTACAAGAGCCTGCTAGCTCATCTTTTGATGAACTAAACGAAATAACTTCTCTTACCAGGAAAAATTAAGTCAAATTTCTTAAAGTAGGAAGTGCTAAGTCTACAATAGGAAAAAAATGACTTGTTTTCAAAGCAGTCTAGTAATGGGTTATATGGTGACACTTGCTCTGTGCCTCATTTTGCATCATCATGTCACAGCAACACCTTTGTAGAGAATTTCCTTTTGTAAGAAGAAATAGGAGTGGAAATGGCTAGACACTAATCTTCAGCATCTCTCAACCTGTCCAACACCTTCCAGATGGATTGAAAAAGTTCAGAGATCATCCTTACACAGATTGCAGCACATTCGTCTGGTTGAAGATCTAAAATATATCTATCCAAGAAAAACTATAATGCATATATCGTTATGTTTTTACTAGTTTGGACCTTCTCAACCACTGTGACAGTTCTCACTGATAGGGCATAAGTCAAGTGAAGAAATGGAAATCCTGATCTGTGTTTGCACCATGGAAAAGAGCTGATAAGCAGTAGTCTTGGGTTCATAAAGAAAAGAAGGAAGCAAGAAGCTGGAAACAGTAAGGTCTTCTCCAATCAACAAAGAGCTGTGATGGTTGATGTAATTTAGTCACTGGTTTAGACAAGCACTGGACAGAATGTGATTTTAAATTATCAGTAATTTATAAAATACTATTCTGACATGTCTTCTCTTTCTTATTAATGAATCTGGATGCAGGGATAATTCCTGAGTTATTGGCTTGTCCCCAGGAGAGGCATGGTTTTCTGATGATCCATGCTGCTTGAAATTTTTTTTTACTTCCATGTTAAGGTGTAAGGATGAGGTCATGACAAGTGTTTTTACTATAGCACTCTTCTGCATCTCATTTCCAAATGGGAAACATCCTCTAAAGCATAAATGGGAAACAAGGATCATAGACTGCCACTGCACAGGTCTACCATGTCTCATCACTTCCACCCTACCCCTTTTGCCTGTTGGAAATACAAGAATCTTAGCAATATGTATTTCTTTCTCCTGTGAAGGATTTATGTGCAGCAGATCTGGTTCTCACAGGTATGTCTTTGGTAGTGCTGACTCTCATGAAAGAGCACGAGCAGTCATTAGTGATTTTGTATACTAGCTCTTCTAATCCATATTCTCAAGGCATTCTTAAAATTGGTTAAACTAGTAACAATAGGTGTGGTGCTGTTGCTCAGAACCTGAAATTCTTTTCTTTTCTTTTCTTTCCTTTCCTTTCCTTTCCTTTCCTTTCCTTTCCTTTCCTTTCCTTTCCTTTCGGGAGGCTCCATGTTTTCTTTTTAAAAATGTGTCAAAAGATGGGAAGTCTTTATCTTTAGTACCATTAAGTAATGGATGAGGATGCCTTGAGCTAATAAATTTTTTATACCTTTTGCTTAACTTTTTGCTTATAAAATATAAGTCAGTAAGGAAGGCAGAGTATGGCAAAAACAACTATTTGACAATAAATTCAGTCAGACTTCGTGGTTTTCTTCATTCTGCCTTTTCTAGAGAAAACTTTGCTAACCAAGTAAAACTGAGAGACAAACTAAATATTGAGGGGTATATTTCTCATTTCACCACCCTATGTCATCCCATCATTAATGATTTCTTTATCAAATGCAGGCAAAATCAAACTGGATATTTCTAACATGCTAATCTGAACAACTTCAAGAAGCAGCAGAGAAGGGAGGAAAAAAAAAAGGAAAAAAGTATGCTTCAAATGAGATATTCATCTATGTTTGTTTGTTCAATTGCTGAGGCATTTCACTATTGCCTGCAGCAGGTACAAAGCATAAATGCATATGGTAAGCACACCTGGTCTCCTCCAGACCAATTTTGATTCTTTCACTGTATGTCACAGGAAGTCATGAACAGTTGTTCCATTATCATTGCTTTGATTTCCAAAGACCTCTTAATTTTCAAAATAGTTATCAGTAAATGAATTTCATGTGTAAGACATATATATATAGTATATGAAATATATATATCTTTAAGCATTCAGTAAACTTAAAGGAGAATATTTCATTTATATGTTCTGTTTGCCAGCACAATCTAATCCTAACATTCCACCAAAACATAACTTACAAATTTTACGGGATTGTTCCTGCTTGAACAAGAACTTGCTACATGAAGAACAATTTTCGCAGGAACAAATGATTGCAGGTCTGTTTTATAAAGACAGTGGCATGAATATGAATATATGTAATCTTTCTTGCTCTAGAATTCAAAACATTCTATGCACCAGGAAAGATAATTATATCTTGAATCTAAAATCTGAGAACTGACTGATTGTAGACAATACTTTGTTGTCATGTGTCAGGCTCTGAACTACAGAATAATTCAAGTTGGAAGGGACTTCCAGAGGTCACCTTATTCAGCTCCTTCTGCTTCTTCAAAGTCAAGGACAACTTACATCAACTTGCTCAGGGCCATGTCCTGTTGAATTTTGCATATCTCCAAGGGTGGAGATCATGCAACATCTCTGGACAAGCTGTTCCAGGGGATGATCAGCCTCACTGTGGAATTTTTGTTCTTAGCACCTAATCATAATTTCCCATGTTTCCCTTAGTATTTCTCCTCTTTTTTTGTCTTGGCAAGAAAGACATCTAAAATGAGTCAGTCTTTTTTCATGTCAGTTCCTTCAAATGTTAGTCTGCTACCTCTTATTCTAGAGAAAATGTTGAACACTGAAGATATTTGGAATTCCCAAAGCTAAAAGAAAAAGAAAAGTTTCTAGGAAAAAAGGGAAACAAGAATGCTTTTAAATCCTGCTCTGTATATTTAGAAGTGAAATAAATATTTTCTGTCAATAAACAGTTTTGAAAATTTTTTCAGTGTCTGGACAGAAAGACAAAATATTCAAAACATTGAAGCATTCCTAAGGAATCTCCAGGTATCACAAATAATAGTACAGAATCAGACTGTACCAGGTCCATGTCTTTGTTTTTTACCACAGGTGGCTGATTACTCAGCTTTGTCTGTCACAAACCAACTGTCAGCTAAGAGAAAGGTCAGTGAAGATGGTTAACACCATTTCATTTTTTCCAAGTAAATTAAGGGTTAGTGTGGTGTTTGGTTTTTGTTTTGGTTTTGGTTTGGTTTTGGTGGGGCTTTTTTTGTTTGGTGTTTTTTTTTGTTGTTGTCTTTGTGTTTTTTTTGTTTTTGGGGTTTTTTTTGTTATTTTATTTGTTTGTTTGTTTTGGGGGGGTTTCTTTTGGTTTTTTTGTTTTGGTTTTTTTTTTTTCCCCAAAGAAGTAAAACCAAGTACAATTGTTTGGTAGTTCCAATGGAGGAGACTGACAGAAAATAAATGTTATTTTTTTCTATGTCTTATTAAAAAGTGTCTTTGATCCAGGTGACTCAACTGGTATATGAGTTTACAAATACACAAGGGCAAAAGGATCATCCAAGCCTAAAGATGCTGCAAAAAAAGTTATTTATTCTTGTCTGAGCAAAAATAATTACAGCCTTTTCAGATAAGTAATTTATTCGCGTTCATTCAAATATTTTAATAAAGCAAATGTTTTAGTGACATTAATATATTTACCCATGCTTTAACAAAAGATAAATAAATTACTTATCTTTTTCCAAACTCAGTGTTAATAGTTGTAAAATTAAAAATTGCAGTACCTGACCTCCAGTCACCTATGTCTGGCAGAAATCCAGATTTAAGCTGGCTTTTCTAATGACTCTGCAAAACCTTAACTGTCCGTTAGGTTTTTGTGTTGTAACCCCAATATGGCTGGGCACAATTAAACAAAGAATCTAAGTAAATGAATCCACTGTGCTATTAACTTCTTTTAAGAAATGAAATGGCCTTTGACAGAGTGCTCTGCAGGTTGAAAGGACCACTGCTTACTAAATCTGCCCACCACGGGATCTAAAGGTGAAATGACCATCTGCACATCATCTACATAACAGGAAAATACTTGCTGAGAAAAAAGGACAGTTACTGATAAACAAGAAAAACTATGAGCAGTAATTTTCGAGAGGGATTTAAGATTAATCTCTTACTGATGCATGCTGAGAAACCTTATATTGCAAAATTAGAAGCTGAGCTGAAAATATATAAGTTGTAAACCAAAGGGTCTCATACTGCATGCTGACTTTTTAGTGAGTTGCCACTGGCTTTGAGGATCATGGTGGGTATAGGTGGATATAAGGAGCATATGCTCTGTAATAGAAGCCAGAAATGCTAAACTGGTCAATGAGATCTGATAATCTACAAAATTATTTGGGCTGACCACCCAAGGCTTCTCAATCTTTTATGAATGTCTGGAAATGCCTGCTCCAAACTACACTCTCCTAATGTCCACTTAACAGGCTGTCTAGTCTAGCTGCAACTATCCTAAGCATAACCTCATAATGTTTTCTGGGATATTGGCTATGGTTCTGCATGCTATTTACATGCATGCTCTATCTACATTGTCTGTTTCTCCATTTAAGATATTTGCCTTAGTTTGTAGGATTCTCCCAGATTAAAAAGAGAAAGCTAAAGGGAAACTGTCAAAGCAGCACTAAGAGATGCAATCACTGGCACAGGATGTGGCTGAGTAACTGTCTAGGCTGCATCTTTGCCCTCCTGGAGAATTCTGGTGACAAAATTGGGGTAGGGACTAGAAATTCTCCACATCCAGCTTCTCTTTACTTCTTGTTTCTTTTCTCTTCTTGTGTGGGAGCCACTCATTGGTGTAAGGCTTTCAAGCAAAATTAACCTAAATACTTGCCTGAACTCCTGAACTCCCCAGTGCATCTCCCAGGAAAGGGCAAGGGGAAAAAGGCACTGGTTTTTCTGTTTAGTCTGTAGTGCAACCTCTATCTCAGAGAAAAAGAGATTCCCACTGTGAAAATTTACCTTCTACAGATTGAAGACCTGTCTTAGGATACAGCTAGAAATTAGTCAGTTTTTTGACCTGAGCTGTTAAAGGTTGGAGCTTGAAATTTAAAATTCTCAGAAAAGCACTGCAGATTAGGGAAATGGAAAATCTAATTCTTCCTGCCTGCTAGGAAGAAAAAAGCTTGCAGCATCCTTACAATGTACAAAATTTCCCTTCTGAATGTAATGACTGTGTCTCATATTGCTTTCAGTCTACTAGTAGGCTAAAATACCACTATAATAAACCCAAAGGCCTTAACACAAAGAAAAAATAGATGGATTCCAGCTGAGAGACTTAGATTTCTCAGATCATTACAGGACTAGCTATTTGCACTCGGCTAGGAAGTGCTAGGTTTTACTTCCATCTGTTTCAACTCCTGTGAGTTCTCTTTAATACTACAGACTCACATTGTATGTGACAGGCTCCAAACCATAAATTGATTGAAGATTTTGTCTATCCAGGTATCTTCATCTATGTAGAGGTAGAAAGTGATACAGGTCTAACAGAAGAAGACTGTGAGTGCTGGTGATCACTCATTTGTATGGAAGCACTGTTGGCAGCTCTGCAGAAGAGGCAGTCTAGGCAAGGGTACCTGTAACTAATCCATCAGTCAGCTGGCAAAGCAGAATACAAGGTTGTTTGTCAAGATTTTTTTCAAAGGCTTAATGCTTGTTGTTCTAGACAGGAAAAAAAGGCAGAAAAGGAATAAGATGTGGAAGAAAAATTCTGCCAAAGTAAAACTTGAAGGATTTTAATTGGTTCCTTAACAAAACATCACAAGAAGAAAATAAAACCACCCTGGGCAGCAGAGAAAGGTAGGAAGCTGAAACAGCTTTTCTGTCTCATCTACTGTGAGTTCCTTTCCAAGTTCACGGTTCAAATTCAATAGGATGAGGTCTCTTGTTTGACATGGTGGTCTAGAGACTGGTCACATTGCTGGCAGCAATTGCCAGCTGTTGTCAAGGCTTCAGCTCTACAACACATGCATCTCCACTGCCCCTGAGAGCATTTGTCCCACTTGTCTTCTCAACCCCTTATGAGAGCCCACACTAGCAGCACTCATACTTTCTCCACCAGAAAAAAAAAATTATAGTGGGTTTTCAGGGCTCTTGATGTAGTGGAATACACTGGAGAAATCAACAATCCAGAAACATGCCTTTATGACATGAATGGTGAGCACAGCACCCTCTGTGGTTACACCAAGAACCAAGTGTGCCACGTACAGCATCCTGAAGTCCTAACCAAGCTCCTTTTCATCCCAAACCAGTGCCAACAGCACAAACTGGAGGCTTAATACAGCTTCTGGAGAATCTACCACATCTCTCACTACTTTCTCCCCCAAACAGTGGGGCTCTTCATTAGCTGCTACAGTGCAGTGCAAGTAGCATGTGTGGCAACAAAGCCATTAAGCTGCAACAACAGGTAGGAAAGAATCTCCTCTTTGCTCCCCCTCTGGCATATCTATGTCTATATACTAAAGAGTCAGAGTGGGCTGTCTTATGGAAAAATGAGAACCTGGAAGTTTTGAATTTTTCCTGTAATCCATATTACTGGAATATACTCATCATCTCTCTACGTTGGTCTTTCTGTTACTTTAGATTCAATCTATTTTTATTTATGTCCTTTATGGAAATATGAAACATGGGAAAAATAATCACTGAAAAACACAGCTGCCTGAAAAAGGATTTAACTGAGCAAACTTCAACTTCTTTCTGGATTCTTTCTGCACCGTGTAGGTGCAGATTTAATTCAAGCTGTTTCAAAACCTGACACTGTTTCGGTAAATGTGTACCAGGTACAACAGGTTGCATTCATACTATGCTCTGTTTTCCTTACCTATTAAGTATAAACCACAGCTCAGTGCAGTTAATACAGACTGAAATTTGAATAGTCCACAGGTCTACTTTCATTAAGATACTTCTTAGAGCCCCAAAGAAAATCCAAAGTGTATCTGGACTGGTAATGTGAGATATAATTTCCTCCTGAAGTATCAGTTCAAGTCCAGCCCAAACTGGCAGTAACCTGAAATTTTCATCTTCTTGAAGTTACCTGATCACATTATTCCCTATAGACAAGTGTGTCCATTAGAAATATGCAACAGCTGGCACAGATCGGCTTCTTGCTGGCATTTGCAAGAGCGAAGATGGGGTAAGAGTGTGGCTGGAATCTAAATGATTCCTCCCTCCAGGTGGTCTGGCCAACACAGATAGAGGCACTTCAATTTGAAAGGGAAACTTGAACTTTGTAGTTAATAGATGAATAAATGGAAGGCTTCAGTCTGCAGGACGGTCAGATTGGTAGTTTTCACAAACACTTAAATCAAATGCTGCATCTGAGGGGAAGAAATTAAGATGTAAATATCCAGGAGCCAGTGCCAAGACCAGTGAAATCAGAAAACAGATTTGCACTATTTTGCTTCTGTGCCTCAAAATATAAAAATATATCAAGATCTTATTGCCTGTAAAATAGTTTGTCATGTTTTTAAAAAGGTACAAAGGACATAGGATTTTTATCCTCTGATCTGCAACAAAATAATTTTTTAAAAAAGACACTTAAAAATGGCTTGTCTGAAAATTCAGATATTTATGTAGAGAGGGCTTAACTGGACACTCCCATTGTTATCAACAGCAATTTCTTCCTGCTCATCATGAGCACTTCCCTGAAAATTATAAGCAGCCCAGTTCTGTGACTGCTGTGTATACTTACTGATGAATCATGCCAGACAGACAATTTATAGAGCACTCTGAGTGACCACTGGACAAGTCTGAAAAAAAATATTGGACACTCCCTAAGTTTACCCTGAACTATTTTTAAATGCAGTAGCCAAGATGTACTTATACCAACATAATCTAAACATGCATTGAACCTCCTGAGCTAGTAAGGAAATGAGTCTTTCTTTCTGGGCTGGCTGTGCAGGGCAGAATCTGTGACTCCAGCAGGGTCAGCTGCTAGCACAGGCTTCACTGACATCCAGGGCACTTCACAGTTCAGGAAGGCGAGCTGTATTAGCCTGCACTGTGGACATGTAGTCTATATTCCTAACTGAATATGGAAAGCAGCAGGTGTAAGCAAACATAAATTGTACAGTTGGTTTGGTTTTGCATATCAAATATGTGCAGCATATTATTCACAGATCCTGTTAATTAATCCTGATGAAATCATAATGAGGAAAACATTAACACTAATCGATTTGTACGAGATGAAATTTCAGACCTTCCTGACATTCTCATTTGTGGCACATACCATAATGAAAAACAACCAACCAGTTTTCCCCTTGCAATGCAAGCATTAGCTTCCCCAATGGTAAAACAGAAGGTCAGCTTAAAAGTCCCATTTTCCACCATGAACAGCAATTCTTTAAATGACATAGAAGAGCATGCAAGTATCAGGGCTATTGTTTTCATAAAGCTATTCTGCTGGTGGCTATTCATAGCCACACTTTGCCACACGATTCCTTTCCTAAGCAGCTTTCCAATTTAGGTTTCCATAGGCTACAGTTTGACAGACTAGCTAAAAGAATTCATGCATGTATATTATGAAGTTTCATTATCCTTTTTTCTTTCATGAATAGCATTCCTTAGAGGATGTGTTCTGTAGGTGCTCTGTGCCAAGGCAGCATTATTTGCACTTCTTGACTAATGAGGGTTCACCACAGAGAAATAAATCACAGGGTTATGCAAAGTTTTTTTCAAAGGCTCAACAGAAAGCAACTTTTGAAAGCAAGCACTTGGACCTTCATGGAAGTCCCCCTAGCAAGCCGTATGAGCTAGCATGTTTCCTGGGCTGGTCCCAAGCTGGTCACTGATTGACATGAAAGGCCCCTGGGAGCTCACCCAATTCCCTTCTTGCAAGGCTTGTGAGTAGCTGCCCGTGCCAAACACCAGGATTGTACAAACAGAAATCATAATCCAGGGCAAAGTCAAGTCCATAAGACATTATCTCTCAGCCAAGCTGGAAAATATTTTGTAATTTCTCACCCAGAGTCTAATTACATTAATTTGATCAATCCTTTCCTTCAGAGTGTTTGGGTATTGCTGAAGTTACCCTTTTATCTTCTCTCTCTCAAACAAGACCATGTATTTCTATTTAAAATGCAAGTGACAAAATCAAAGTGTACCTCTAGGTTTTCATATCTTCATTTTGATTCTGTAATATCTCCAAATGACTAGGTGAAGTGGTGAGTACATCAGAAGTTTTCAGCAGAAAATGTAAGAGATGTGTTTTCATTATGCAGAGGTAAAACATTGCTTATTGCAGGGGGTTCTGCAGTCTTCTGGAAAGAAAATAAAAAACAAAGTCACCTTGGAATTAAGTATTGACCTTTGACTACCCTAGAAGAGAGTCCTCTTTGGTCATTTTAAAAGGCTGTGAGAAAGTGTCCACTTTACACTTTCCTCAGGTATGCATAAATGGGGGACTTCTATCACAGTTTATCTTTTGGTTTCTTATATATTTGTACTTATGGCTTGTGAAGGCCTAGAAATGAGTGTGTATCATGCCCAAAGTTTACATCCATCTGTCACCAGCACTACAGGCTGCTGCATTTTAAATCACTTCAGCATACTGCTTGCACAGTGACTCAGCCCTGACAGTGGTGTCCACCCTGAGGATGAGAAAATGATTCAGTATTCATTAGTCTAACTTAATGCAGTCTCTCCTCAGCAGGAGTACAGCCAATCATGCACCTTATCTGTGCCTGCTTCTGTGATTTATCCACTGAAGACTGACCTACAATCAAGAACTTTACTTAAAACCTTTTGACAGGCGGCTAGCTGCCAGTCTGGAGATAAAGCTAAGCTAAGTACACCCATGCTAATTTCAGACTTTGCTTTTCTTACAATCTGAGAGCTCTCCATAAAGCTTTTGAATAAAATAAGTCAGGCATACTGCTTATACATGTATACAGTTTTCATAAATCAGAAGTGTTCTGTTTCCTAAACTGATCTTGTGATTTGTTGTTTTGGTTTTTTTTGGTTTTTTTTTTAAATATTGAAAGAATGACACTGGTCTAAGTATATCATTCAGAGATGTGTGCTCCAACCTGTGAGGATTTCAGGATGGTGTTGTAAAATGAAACCACTTAACACATCAAGCGTTCCGAACTTTTTCATTTGTGAAAGTGGAAAAACAGTCTGCTTGACTAAAGAACAGAGAAAGAGAGAGAGGGTCTAATTCCAGCACATTCTTCTCAAATAAACCTGAAGTTGAAACATCTGGAAACTCCCTGCATCATGCGGCAACCTAAAATGTTTTCCAGGGGTGTCTGATTTGATAACAAGATGCAAAGGGGAGGAATAGGGTAACAGTCCTGTCAGTCTACCTATATAAAGAAGTCTTCTTTCTATTTCTGTGCTGAATTTTCCTTGTCAAACTTTCCTTGTGTTTGCGGGTAGAAGGGTAGAAGAGCAATAAGCTGGTTTTTGTTTTCCTTTGTTTTGATTTCAGTACACTCCCAAATATGTTTTTTTTTTTCCCCAGCCTAGGTTAAGCTGCAGTTGTGGAAATAGTATTTCCACCCAACATTCTGAATCTCAATAGATTTTGGCCTGTATCTTTACAGGGCCTTGAATTCAGTCAGTATTGTGACACTTAGTTTCAGTTTAGAGAAGGCAGGACAGAATGCCTTGGCCTACAGCAAAGGGGAAACAAGAAGGCTCAGCCCTGAGGAAGGCCTGTTTTTAAAGGATTCTTTGGCCTTATGTAAATTTAAATTCAGAGAGAGGAAAAATTATTACATTTTTTTATCTTTCCTCAGGGTGAAATTATTGGACTCCCAAGGAAGCTAAATAGATTTAGAAGATTCAGGTGCTTTCAAACACCTAGTCAATTTATAGATAGCAGTTTTTCATATAATCCCATGATTGAAGAATTAATGAATCTGACAGCCAGCATCTCAGTAAGGTAAGAAATCAGACTGATTTTTTTTCCAATGTCAAGTCAGTGTCATTTTGGGAAATAGCCCTATTTGAGATCAGTTTTCTGAGTTACTCCTGGCTTCAAGAGAAAAAAGGGAGACGAAGCAGACCATAATTAATATAAGCATAAACATGTTTTGATTTGTTTCAATACCTCTTCCTTCTGTCAATTTCAAGCACTATCAGATGGGGTTAGCATTAGCCATGAGATAATTCTCATAATTTTTTTGCTCTATGCATCATGTAAGTTCTGAAATATTTTCAATAATCTTTTCTTAAATTTGGCAAAGTTTCTCCTGGCTCAAGAATAATATAGGGGTTTTGTTGTTGTTTTGACTTTGGGATTTCTTTGGTGCATTAGAGAATGAAGTAAATCCCACAACACTGAAGGTTAATGATGGAATTGTTTGTGCACTCTACCAATTCTCTTTTTTTATTTTATTGAATTTCTACTGAGTGTCATACATTTGAAGTAATTTAGGGTGTATCCTTGTAACTAACACAATTTGATTTAAGTAGATATTTTAATGTGTGTGTGTATGTGTGTGTGTGTATGTGTCTGTGTGTCTGTGTGTCTGTGTGTGTTGAAAGTCATTTTCTGTATTGTATCAGATGGAGAACTGGTAATTCCCAATGTCCCAATGCCTTCTTGAAGCCCTGGTTTTGAAAAAAAGCTTTAAAAATCTTGTTTAGCAAGAGTTTACTTCTCTGTAAAAACAACAGATGATTTGTATGCACCTGAACGTTACCATTTTTAAGACTGCCAGACAAAGCCAGTAATAATGATTTGTATGTCTGGTATGTATTGGTATTTTTGAACCTTCTGCTTTTCAGATAAGCAGATGGGAAATGGATGAATGCTGTGAAGCTCTATGGAAGCATATGAAGCATAAAGAAACATAAATAAAGTGGTGTAAACCAATGTGTTTAGCTAGCCTCCAATTTTAACTCCTGCAAGCACTACAGCAAAGAGATTGGCAACATATACTGATTAAGGCTCAAAGGCAATAGGCAATCCATAAATTAAGATGAACTATGTAGAAATGGGATTTTTATTTTAAATTAAAAATATGTCATTGTCAACAATTAAAGCCCTAGTAATATTCAATTACTAGCAAAATCCTAAAGCTGAGAAACACCAAAGTATCTTTTTGCATTGCTATGTGGTTGTCCTTGTTTATATGTAAGTGCAAACAGTACTTTTTTATTTTTAAGGTTGGTCAAGAACTGAGACAATTGCGGTGCTTATTATGCTTATTTCACCTTAGTATGACAGAAAGTTATGGATATTTGATTCTGTAGCCCATGAAGTAGCAGAAAATCCTGTGTGAAATCATTTATGCAGTACCTTTCACAAATTCTTTTTATCACTTTTATCATGTGAAAGTTGCTCACAAAACACTGCAGAAAAATGTTGAAACTACCGGTATGCAAGGTCAGTCTGGATCACAACTACAGTTTTCCTGCTTAACTTCAATAGTTACGGAGATTTTTTTCTCCTTTACCTGGGATTTAGTGTTTTGTTTTGTTTTTTTAACCAGACAGAAGCAAATAAGACTGTGCTACTTCTACTAATATCTTTAGTGGAATGGAAAATAGAATTTCAAGAACAGTTTTCAAATGCCCTCAAACTGGTCTTTACTTTTGTATGTGAAAATTAATTAAACATTTGGGGTTTTCCCACTTTTTTTTTTTTTCTTTTTCTTTTCTTTTTTTTCTTTTTTTCTTTTTTCCTTCTTTTTTTTTTTCAGGGCTGAAAGTTAGTGAAGCTATTGTTTGAGGTTTTATGAACACTGTCTGTTTTTGAATTTCACCTAATGTCCAGTTAAGTTACCAGAATATCTGTGGATGCTCACTCACATCATTTAACTTTGAGCCCCATAGTTTAGCCACCAAACCAGTGAAATTGTGTGCAATATTTCTCCTTGCAAATTACTGCTAAGTCATTTAAGAAATCTGACTTTTGGTGAATTTAGTGCTTCATCAGAAAAGAAGATATCATTCTAAAATCTATTGAGAAATAAAACACTGACTGATGTAACACATCTCCTCTCTTCTTGTGATACTCATATTTAAATCTAAACAATTTCCTTGTCATATTTTACTGAATATTTTCACTCATCATGTGGCTTTCTATCCTGTCTGTCTGTATAAAATTTTAAGGTGGCACACAATAATTTAGAAGATCATGTAATTTTGCAGTGCATTATAGAATCAATTTTCATGGCTACTACTTTAGCAATATTCAACTCTTTGCTCTGAAGACTTTCATTCCTGCTTCTTAGGAGATGAGGTTTGATTCTATGAGAGGCAGAAAATATAAAGAGATTTTGTCATTTAAAAGCTGTGAAAGTCATGAGATGTGTCTGCATACAAGTCAGTATAAGAAGACTACGATGTTAAAAATAGTGTTATGTAAAAAATAAAGCCAAAGATGTAGAAATAATGTTATTGTAGCCACTTCTTTTCCTCATAAGATGAAGATAAATATTACGTGTCTCTAACTTTTATTAAAATACATATATATATAATATATATACATACATACATACATATATATATCTATATATATTACATTAAAAAGAAAAACAGACAAAACCAGAAAAATATATGAATCCAAAACAGATTGGAAGTATATCCTGAGAGTCCTGTGATCTCACTTCCTGAATGCTGGTAATAGCAACTGTTATCTTGACATCCATGTGAAATACTTTTCTGTGTGAAATCACATTGGCCCTACCTAGCTGCTTTCTGTAGCATATTCCTGTCTAAAGGGGGAAGGGGGAAAACCACAGATGCACCATAACTGCAACTGTACATTATGAAGTTTGTTCTGTTTTCCCTATGGATGAATTGCTCCTTAGAGTAGGAAGTTCTGGAATGTGCATTAAGTTGCAGATTGAAATGGATCAGTTCATAAATCTGTATATAAATATCAATAGCTATCAGTGGTTCTCTTAGCTGTTTGTAACTTCTTCATAACTATTGGTAAAAAAAATCTAGTATTCAAAATTGGACAGATACTTGATAAGTTTTTCCATTTCCTTTTTGCAAGGGTTTAATTTCCTTTCCTCATTTGTTTGTGTGTATTTCAAAACTTTCAAGGTCATAGATTCTCTTAAAGAGAGACTCCTCTTAAAAATAGCTTTGCTAAAGCAAAGAAAATCACTTCAGCAAATTTGGCACTAAGCTGATGGAATGCAAATGCACATTTTTCAAGAAAAAAACAAAACATTCTTTGCCAATAAGTGTTCAATTTGATATCTAAATGTTAAGAATTCATTTGAAGCTGTAGCTCAGATTTACAAGAGCCCATCAGCAGCTGTTTGGTCTTCACAGGACAGGGGAAATTCAAAGTCACCTGATGCAACTTGAAAAACTACCATGATATCATACAAATGGCAGGAATAATCTCCTTTCCAATAATAGCAGCTTTTGAGCACTGTGAAGGCTCAAAAGTTTGGATCCACTTGTCTGTGAAAAACAGTTCTTTTGCAGCATTGTGGTCTCTTTGCAGAGCAAAGATGTGGTACAATAAGATAAAAAACATTCTTAACATAGTGGATGAGAGTGTTCTGACTACACATAGGTTTTTTTCATTTTTGGATTACAAATTCTTTATGATAGGGAACAGAGCCTCCTAATAAATGTCAAGAAATCACATGGCTGCCATATCATTTAGTGGTTAACAGCACATAACAGTCTTATAAACATTGTGGTTCTCCTAACTTTCATAGTTATTACTGGTGAAATAACTGAAACATAACCAAACTGATAATTTCATATTAATAGATTCAGAACTGATGTTACACTGTGTACTTTCACTCTCCATGGAAACCATGAATAGAATGTATAACTATTAAAAAAGTTTAATTAATTGGATTAAGAATCAAAATTAAGAACCAGAAGTAATAGTTTATTGATGTATCAATATCATCTGTCTCATAAAAATAAGTCATTACTTCTGCGATTAGATGAAGGGAAGATAGGATGTGTTCACGGACATTCTACTTTATTCAATCTATTTTTGATATGTAACTCATATAATGAAAAGTCTGACTTTTAAGGGGTATTTTCATCTCTATGAATTCAGATTGTGTACAGCCTAGATGATAGCCAGCAGAGATACAAAACAAAAGCAGGGATTTAAACAATTAAAAGGAGTTAGATCTTGGGCTATGGTCTACTGAACCAGGTGATCCTTACTGATCTCTTCTCCAGAATTACTTTTTTTTCTGTATGTTAAATTTTGCTACAGCATATTACACAAAGAAGATTCAGACTTTCTATTTCCTCACAACCTATCTGCAGTGAAAAATACATGCCATCATGCTCGTATCATTTTAATTAATAATGTATCTATGATATGTGGGGATAAATAAGGCAAAAATAATCACAGTCTCCAATGCTTTCCTTTCTCCTGGCATGTATGTTCTTCCACAGTTGTCTTTCCACCTTTGACACTCTTTCCAAGATTTATGTTCTACTCTTTTGCTGTTATGACTGGCTGTAAATAAACTAGATCACTACAGTTCTGTCAGAAAATAACACCTGTCTTGATGACTTATAACTCTCAATTTTTGTTTCCTATAGACATGTCGTACACTGATCTTCCACACAAAGACAAACACTTTCTAGGTGACCAGCTAATGTTGGAGCCACAGCTACCACTTCAGAGAGCACAAGGAGCATGGAGTTAAACACCTGCTAATTTGACTGGGCTGGTTTGCATCTGTTTTCTGTGTATTTCAGTGCCAGTCACCATAGTCTAACCTTGCTATCAGTTACTGATGGTGTTCCCAATCTCCTCCTAGGCTGCCTCTGTTGTTCTCAGCCAGGACTCCATCTGCCAGGAGGAGTGGAAGACATTCAGGCCTCCTCAGCTGTGGCAGTATCTGCCCCACGGTGCCTGCAGGGCCCAAATGAGACAGGTAGGCATCCAGTGCTGGCCCCTGTGTTTGCTGCAAGAGCTCTTGTGTTACCAGGTTTTGGTAATGAGGGAGCTACAGNTGTCCCCCTGAAAAGGAAAGAACAGCAGAGATAATGTGTGATGGTTTGACCATAGCCCCAATTCCTCATTACCCTGCTCCACTGGGGAGAAGGAGAAAGACAAAATCTGGACTGAGGTTAAACCTGGGAGGAAGGGAAGGGTGGATAGTTTAAGGTTTAGTTTTTATTTCCCATCACCCTACTCTGATTTGATTGGTAATAGATTAAACTTATTTCCCCAAGCTGAGTCTGTTTTGCCTACGATGGTAACAGTGAAAGATCTCTCTTTGTCCTTTTCTTAGTCCAGGAGCCTTTCATTATATTTTCTCTCCCCTTTCCAGCTGAGGAGGAAAGGGATAGAGAAGCTTTGGTGGATACCTGGTATCCAGCTGGAGTCAACCCACCACATACTGACACAGAAACTACTTTCAAGGCAGACTCCCTCCACTGTTAGCAGCCTCCAAACCAAGGCAGATCTTCCACTTCTGGATATACAACTGGCTGCATAAACCTCTCACAGCGATCCAGCGTGCTCATTCCATCCAGCTGAGCTGCCTGAACACCTCTGATTGAAAGGGGCTGGTTTCCAGCGTGTTGTTTTCAGAAGGGCATCTTGGCTATTCCATATACTGGGAAGCCTACCTGTCCCAGGGCATATTGCCCTGCTGAAAATGCAGAGCTGTTCTAACAGGAGCGATGGATGGGCGAGAGTAGGTGGTGGCACAGCCAGATGTGCTGGTACAATGCATGAGAGTGTACTGGCTGCAGGGCCTGGCTATGACCCCAAGCAGAAGGGATTTTATGAGAGGACAAAAACAGTACCTGTTTTCTTGTACAGTGCAAAAAAAGCAACCAGCAGTGGTGCTAGCTCTCTTGTTCTTCAACATTATTAACACTCTACATTTTTCCCTGATAGCAGGAGATTGTTCAAATGTAAAGTTTGAATAGATTGTCTCACTAGGACTGAGGTTAGGAAACCAAGTTTCCTATGACCCTATTACAGTCCTACTATACAAACAATGACCTAGTCCTCTTTCTAGAAAGGGAATGCACCATGTGGTGCTTAAACTGCCTTTAAAAGATAATATCTACTGTTTGTCTGAATTAACACTAAAGAAGTGGATTTATCCAGCTGTGGTCAGTTTTAGATTTTTTCCCAAGTTCACCTTTAGCATCATCCAATTTTTTCCATTTGCTTTCATTAGGGATCTAAAGTAATTACATCCAGAGTAAGAAAGGCCCAACAAAATCAGTGAGAAAAATAATGATTAAAAATATGTTGTATCCTTGACATCTAGAATTATGATTCTCCAAAAAGCATATGACCCCTTTTGGTCTTAAAAACCCTTATTAATTTCTTGATATTTTAAACTTTGATTCCTTTATTGACTTTATTCCACCGTATCTTGCTCAAGGATAGAAGACCTGCACAATTGTGTAGAATGGTTTTGATGACATCTTTGTGTAAAAAAAGTCACTGTTCTTATTTTTTCTGAAGGAAAAAGAAAAAATCTTACAGGCTTTCTGTGCTCCAATCAGCATATTATTCATGTTTGCAAAGCTTTCCTCTCATAATCTATGAAAACATTTATGTGCTTCACTTCTCTACAGAAAGTATTATTTAATTCCATCGAGTAGGTATAAACTACAGCGCTATCTGAACAGGAAATTATTCAAAATTTCAATTTTGTATTAGCTAGAAAAGCAAAGACAAAATAATGGTTCCGGGGAAATATCTAACAGTTTAAAAACTGATTTTGAAGCAGATTTTATTTCAAAACTTGATATTCATAGGTAGGTGAAATCAATATACTAGGTTGGAGCCTCACATCATATTGCTACCGTCGTCATCTCCTTGTATTACCTGAGAGCCCTGGAGTCTCCATTCAAGGTTAATCAGTGTATGGAAACCAGATGTTCCCTGCCTCAAAGGATGGATACAGACAAGATGCTACTAAGAAGTAAGAGAATAGTGTTTAGCAGGAGACATGATGATATCAGCACAGCACCACCAGATGGATATGGTATCAGTAAAAGCACTTGGAGGAGGACAGTAAATTAGAAATAGCTCTGCAGAAGATTCACCATAGTTACGGGGGAAGTACATGGACTAAGCCGGAAGTTTGAAAGCATTGTGTGCAAAAGTTGTGTCAGATGTACAGGAAGAGCAGAGTCCAGAAAAAAAGTCAGAACAAAGGTACTCTCCAAAGTTTATGAAGGTTAGTAGTGATCCAATATAAATTTAGAATTGAGTTCAGTGCTTCTTGTTTTACTCGAGTACTACCAATTCTGATCATCATCAATACTCAGATACTCAGTTAGAAGAGATCACAAAATCACAGAATGTTTGAGGTTTGAAAGGACCTGTGGAGGCCATCTGGTCCCGCACTCTTGCTCAAGCAGGAACAACAGTAACTCTTTGCTCAAGAACATATCCAGGTAATTTTTGAATACCTCCAATGATGAAAACTCCACAACATCTCTGGGCAACCTATGCCAGTACTTGGTCACCCTCACAATAAAAAGTGTTTCCTGAGGTTCACAAGGGAACTCCTGTACTTCACTTTGTGCCCAATGACTCTGCTCCTGTCCCTTACCACCACTGAAAAGAGCCTGGCTCCTTCTTCTGTATACCTACTCTTCAGGTATTTATGCACATTGAGAAAATCCTTATGAGTTTTCTCATATCCAGCTTGAATGATTCATAGTCTCTCAGCCTTTCCTGATATGAGAGATGCTCTAGTTTAAGTCTATTAATCTTCCTATTGGTGATGCACTTGACTTTTTGCACTGTGTCCAAGTCTCACTTGTATTGGGGAGCCCAGCAATCAGCACAGAACTCCAAGTGCAGCTTCCCCAGTGCTGAGTGGAGGAAAAGGATAATCTCCCTTGACCCACTCCCTTAACACTTCTAATACAGCCCAGGACACCACAAGCTGCTATTACAGTGAGGGCACATTGCTGTTTCATGCTCAATCTTTGACAGTAAGAAAAAAAAAAAAGTGCTTGAGATTTTTACTTTTAAACTTGATTTTTTTTTAGAAAAATGATTATTTTTTAAGGATTTGCAAGGGGAAGATATTAAATCTATACCAGACCATGAGGAATACAAGGTCCTTAGATATGGGATTATAAACCAGTCCTTTAAGGGGCCATTTGATAGCAAGCTGCCACTCCATAATAGGTTTTTATCAACAGTTAAAGCATTGAAAAGTCATAGAATCATAGAATATGCTGAGTCGGAGGCCACCTGCAAAAATCATGAAATCCAAATCCTGGCCCTGCACAGGACACCCCAGGAGTCACACCATGTGCCTAAAAAGCATTACCCAAATCCTTCTTGAACTCAGACAGGCTTGGTGCTGACCACTTTGCACAGTTGCAAGTACTCAAAAACCCTCTTGGTGAAAAGATTTTTCCTTTTATCCAGCCTAAACCTCACCTGAAACAACTTCAGGCCATTTCCTTGAGTCCTGTCACTGGTCATGAGAGTGAAGAGATTGGTACCTATCCTTCCACTTCCCCTGCAAGGATGTTGAAAAGTGCAATGAGGTGTCCCCTCAATCTCCTGCTGAACAAATCAAATATCCTCAATCACTGCTCATATAGCTTCACCTCAAAGCCCTTCATCATCCTTGTTGTCCTCCTTTGGGCACTCACTAATAATTTAACATCTTTCCTATATTGTGGTGACGAAAACTTCACACAATATTCAAGGTGAGGCTGCCCCAGTGCAGAACAGAGCAGGACAAGGACAATCCCCTCCCTTGCCCGGCTGTCAATGCTGTGCCTGATGTCCCTCAGGACAGGGCTGGCCCTCCTGGCTGCTAGGGCACTGCTGATTCATGTTCAGCTTGTCATAGAGCAGGACTCCCAGGTCCTTTTCCATAATGCTGCCCTCTGGCCTCTCATTCCCCAGTCTATGCAGACAATCAGGGTCGCCTCATCCCAAGTGCAGAATCTGGCACTTTTCCTTGTTAAATTTCATATGGTTGGTGATTGCCCATCTTTATGATTTGTCAAGGTCTCTCTGTAGGGCCTCTTTGCTCTCAAGGGAATTGACAGCTGCTCCAAGTTTAGTGTCATTGGAAACCTTACTTAATATTCTTTCAAATACTAAGTCACATTAAGAGAAAAAGGAAAATTCTGCTTTTATGATCATCCATGTTGTTTTTATTCTCAACTATACCAAGCATTTATCATTGCATTAATCTCCTGTGAAAGGAACATAAACAGTGTGTTAAAAGCTGAAGTGGATTATTCCTGATGCTGAAAAATGTTTCCAAGACATTTTTGAAATAATAAGTGCCTTTCACACCTCGCCGACCACAGTCTTTGCAAGTAAAACTAGTAGCTTTTAGGTCACATGAATTAATATATACAGTGGTAGCTTTTACAAGTTTTTATACTTTGCCGTATTTCTGTCTCAAAATATTTCAAAATGTAACACATTCAGTTGTAAATGTTGATCTCTGTTTAGTCAGAATGATTAAGTGACGGTCATTGTAGCATGACTCATTGCTTCTGAACAGGAACATTTTCACAATATTATCTTTGTTATGAAGTGCAGTTATGATTCACATAATTCCAAGCCTTCTTCAAGTCAGGATAGTTATGATTACATTTGGAATACTTCATGCTACTTGGTGATTTACTAGTAGTGAGCTCAGCAGTTACGCTGATTCTTCCTAAAGGAGGAAAATAAAAGAAAGGTTGACTGCATTCCTTAGAGATTGGTGTTGCCAAAACCATATGTTCTCATTAGATGAAAATGAACCTCCTTAGAGAAAAAAATCTTCAAAAATTCTCTCTCAGAATCTTTCCACAAAGAACAGGAGGTTGCTGACTCCTTTTGTCTTGTACAAGATTCTGACAAAGAAATAGGTTAAAGTCATAGGCAGAGCCTCACTTTTCAATGGAGCTTTGGTTTTACATATGTTACTAGCTCTGAAGGAAGATTGCAATAAAAAAGTTACTATAAAACATGTCCCTATTAAGCTGAATTATCTGAGCCGGTGTTTGAAATAGAACAGCTGAGCCCAGCTTGTATACTAATATTGGTATCTGGGATTGTGTTCTTGCATCTGTGTGTGACCTCACCTAGCTTTTTGCTATGTTGACCCTGCACACAATGTTCAGTGTTTCAAAGATAGCTCAATATCTTATCCAATCTATTTCAAAATGGTGTTCTAATAGTAAAGAGAAATAAAAACTTCTAAATTACTTCTTTTTTAATCACAGAGCCAGCAGCATCAACTAAAGTATATGTTTTAGACAACCCTAAATAGATTTCTTTTGATTAGTCTATTAAAATAAATAAATATAAATATGCTATCAATTTTAGAGCATACTGATCTACACATTTACTTTTTTTTTGCAAAGTAAGAATGTGAGTCTTGAAATAATCAAAGCATTCCAGGTATGCTTGAAAAGGAAAGGTTTTGACCTTACCAAAAAGCAACGTTTCATCTTTTTCTTCCTCAAAACAAACAGACACATTGATAGACATCAAGGGAACTGTTGAATTTTAAAGATGTCATATTGTCTGACAGAAAAATAACATTCTTGACTGCAATTTTTCGACCACTACTCCTTCAGATCTTTTAATGTGCACTTTTTAATGTCAGAGAGATGCCTCTGCTTGCCTTATGTAAGGCATGCCTAATATACAAGTTAGCTATGCATTAGTTCTGCCTTCTACATAATGAGTCAATCAAAAAAGAATTTGTATTTGTCATTTATATGTACCAGAAGATGTGAGCACGGACTGAACTGCCATTCTTTCACAGAATCACGTCCACCTTCTCTTCACTGCACTTCCATGTCACTTCGGCTGTAACCTAATTTTTGCAAATTTCATACTGGGCACATTTTACTTAACCTCAGCCAAGTAATAGGGAGCCACCTAGTCAGCTTAGCTGCCTCAGACTTCTGTGGGAATGAAAAGACTGTTTCTCAAGTTGTTTCCATTAATTAAAAAAAAAAAATAAAAAAATCAAAATTAACATCTCACTGTTGAACACACAGAAAGAGACCTAGTCATGACGTTGAAGCAATCAAGAAATTCCTTTGCAATGCAACTTGACAGCAGGAAGTCCACAGCTTTTTCAATGGCATTCAATCTACAGAAGGTATTTCATCTATGTAGGGAAATAAATACAACTACACCTGCAGCTCTGGACATCTCATTACACAAGAGACAGTGAAAGATTGAAAGAAATCCAGGGTGGCAAAACAAAAGTGAAAACTCACTTGCAAAACAGACTTACAGAAATATTAGAAGGGCTAAATACATACCAGTTAAGCCAAAGAGGAAGTAAATGGAGACAGAATTCCACTGCTATTTGAATAATGCAGAGACAGGAGATGGGCATATGACATATTTGTTTGCCTGGTCTTAACCTTGACATAACCACATTGAGTTTAGAGCCACAAATGAAATATTTAGGACAATGCCAGGAAAAGTCCTCAGCTGTGTCACTCTAAGTGCTGGGCTGTACTGGACTGGGTATACCACATCAAGGTGCAGAGCTACAAAATAATGGACTCCAATATAATAGACCAGCCCCCTCCAACCTGCAAGAACTCCACACAGTTCAGAAGCAAAACAAAGAACTGCCAGAGTACACCTACTTAGCTTCACAATGGGGGCAATTTCTTGCTCACACAAATTAATTTCTATCACCTAAGATTTTGATGTAGTTCTCTTAAAACATTGCTGCCAGCAGGGTAAGGAATGGTAGTGATCTTTTCTTCTGTTGATTGAATAAAGCTCCCTTCTCAGGAGGGTCTGACAATAAAACAGCAAATAAGTTTTTATTTTGTAGAGAGCCCTCAAACTCTCATGTACAGAGTAAAAAACCCACATTTTTGGAACATATAGAACAGCAGAGCAAATATGACTGCATCCTGAAAGTTTATCCCTTCATGTTCCAAAATTTTGTTCCTTCCAGTCCAAATGCTAGCTGCACTGAAAAATTTGTCTTAGTACAGAGATTTTGAGAAAAGTTTTGTAAGAGGAAGATACTAAAGCTACACATTATTCCTCATGCACTATTTATCTAGGAGTCTTTCTGAATCCTGAAAAATTCAGAATCTTTACCAGGTTCATTTCCAGAGTTCTGGAAAGATCTAATTTTCAAAACTTCATCATATAGAGAGTAGTTGCTGAATTATAATCAGTACAACATCAATAAGAATACTTTTTTCTAAAAAATGTTTTAAAATATTTTCTAGTAACAGCCATTACTTGAAAAGAATTCTCTCGTCATGAGGACATGATTAATTCCTTCTATTTTGTCTCTCAGGGAAGAATTCATAATTTCATATTTCTTTTCAGGGAGTCAGAAACAAAAAGAACTAAACTCTTCTGATCTTATTGCAGTCATGGGACCAGATGCACCAGGAAGATAACAATAATCTGATCCTTAGTGATGCTGATTTCTTTTTCTGCAAGTGCTCTCTCATTTGTGGGATATACCAAAGGTAATCAGTAAACATTACCATGATCCTAGATTAGTTTTGTATATTAGTTTACTAGGTGAAGCATAAATACTAATAATAATTCAAACAGTGCCCTATACCAATCAGCAGTTTGTAGTGATCGTGGCGTTTATTCAAAGTATACAGAAATGTGACTTCTTTCTCCTTGCTGAGAAGTTCTGCCATGATTATTAATGGTTACTTTAACATAACAGGAAATTTAGCTTAAAGCAAACATACAAATTAAAGCCTGGGTGTTTAAGGAAGATGTCATAATGATAAGAGAATTGCACTTAAAGGCAGGCAGATGGGAGATGCTCAAGGGGGTTGCTTAGCAGGACAGTGTACCAGTGAGTCCTGCTTGCACAGACTGGACATCTGTGTCTGGCAGCTCAGCTCAGTCTCTCCAGAAAGGAGGCCCTAAGCTAATGAAAACTGCTGCCAACAGCAGCCTACACAAACCCATTTGACTGCCAAGCTGCAACAACATCAGGCTGTGAAGTTGTTTTTCCCTGTTGTTGCCAGACTTGTGAAAGGACTATCACTTTAATGCCTTTTTTTAATTTTAATTTTTTCTAACCACAAATTAGCAAATATCTATTTTCTTTTAACTTACTGTGACAATACCTATGGGACACCAGAGCCAACAATGCATAGAGCTCTACATCTGCATTTTTATTTTACAGAGGATTAAAACCCAAACAAAAATAATAATCAGTGAATACATATTTTCCTATTACAAGCTAGGTTGGCAGTGGTCTTGTTTTCTATGACAAGCCTTCATACACAGCCAGGAGAGACAGCTGTGCTCAGAATTGTGCACCTGTAGCATAAGTCCTCTCCCTCTTCCACCTCATTGGGGGTAAGAAGATTTAAACAAGGAAAAAAAAATTGGCAATGGTTTTTAATTCTGTAGAAAAATAATAGAAACATTAAACATGCTGAGCACTGTCTCAAAGCATATTAGAAAGAGTTATCAGCTTGAAAGCAATTTAGAGGTACACACATTATACAGTACATTCACTGTCAAGAAGCAATGATACTGCCTTAAGTTTAGAAATCATAGAAGTGAAGAACATCAGTGGAGAAGTGAAGCCATCTAGAGCTAGCATGAGAAAGGAAGAGAGTTAAAGTCAATTTATAACCCTTAACTGAAAATTCAACACCTGCCTTCAGCTCTAAGGTGTTTTAATGCAAATACCATAGGTTGCTAGCCTACATTCTTTTAGGATATGACTGCCAGTATGGATCCTGTTACTGAGGAGCTTAAATGTTTTTAGTATCCAAAGAGGCACAAATATGCCTCTGTAGACCTAACTTTATAATGCTCATTATCACTATTAGGTCACTGAGGTGAAAGGCATGTTAATTTTTTCCCCAGAAGTTCTATTTTTGTGTTATTTTTAAAGAAGTATGTATTAAAAACTGTTGTTTCCCTTTATAGGGTCCCAGTAGAACTACCTGTAGTCTTAGCATTTTTGGGGAATAGATAGCCTATTTTAAAAGAAACCTCTCTAACTTAATTTAATTGCCCCTATGCTACAGAGTTTTCTTTATGCATCCTCAGAACTCACATAATACTTTTCATTTCTGGACTGCACCTTCTTGTCTTTTCTCAAGACTGCCTTAAATCTGAGCTTTCTGTAGGCTGAATATCAGACAAGGCTCTTCCGTGGTTTCCATGTGATGCTCACATTTGTCCCTAAGTCAGCTGTGAGCCAGCCATGAGCAGGCAAATCCCGGGTGACTGTGCTACTGAGGTGCTGCCACCAGACTCACACAGGTCACCCAGCTGCAGTGCTCTTGCTCTTTTCCTTGGCACAGCTGCTTTGTGTGCAAGGTTGGCAATGTGCACTGGCCCCAGATGACAAGCCCACACTGCTAGCCCATTTCCTGACCATGCAGCTTCTCAGTCATGTGTGGTTCCAATGACTGTTAAAGACCTCCACAACTTTATAGCTGTTCCAGCTTGGCAGGTCAGAATGCAACGTTAGCTTTGATGCAGCAGAAATTCATGAATTTCAGGTAATGCAAATTGGCACTAATAGGCACAGTGGTACCCTCCAGCTCTGTGTTCAGTGAGGAGTGAATAAATGCTTCTAGGTACATAATAGAATTTTTAACTGTCATTTCCTGTCACTGGAGTTTTTCTGAGCAGCAATGCTGGAAAATCTTTACAGTGGAATCACACCTCCACAAGTCACTTTTGGCTGTGGCCACTGCAGAGCTGTGCACCATCTGTCATGAAGGCGGCAGAGAGAAGCATTGGAATAGCAGCCCAGGCTGGTATGGGAAACACTGGCACTGGCTACATGACAGAGAACTGGGAGCTTCACAAGGCAGGTGACAGCTTCCTATTGTAACCTCCCAAGAAATGACAGGCAGAGCCATTGCACTAAACAGATCTGGGCTCTCAAGTAGTTGAAACAGCAGCACAGTGAGAAAGAAGTTGTGGTGGGCAATTCTCCACACTTGCATGATACTCCTAATCTGTTCCTGCTAGCAAGAGCAGAGCCTGTGCCTTGAAGCGCTTTTTCTCCCCAGACTCTTATATCCTGCCATTAACAAAGATGACAATACGTGGGTAAAAAAATTATTTTGCCACAGAGCACGTGTTTTTGAGCGACAAGAGTAACACTCTTGATGCTCTTATTATTAATGGAATATGGGAGAAATCAAGTGTGCATCAAAAAGATACACATGAAGGATTAGTGGTAGTTTTAAGCTCTGTCTACTCAGAAATCAAAGAAAATTAACTGTGAATTTATAGCTAATGTCTCCATTTAGTATAGTTTAGAAAGCTGAGATTGAATCTCATGTGCTGTGTTGTATGTATGTCAGGCTTCATTATCTATGCAATGGGAAATTAGCAGCAGTTACTTAGGGCCCAGCAGGATATTTGGCAGCTGTTTGAATCAGATGATGATCATCAAGTTTAGAGAGTTGACTAGAAAAGAGAGACTAGAAAAATACTATACGGCCACAATGCAAGCAAAAAGGCTTAGTTCAGAGCCTTGTGAAATCAGAGAGAAACTTTCAATTAAATTCATAGTGACTTGTGTAGTCCTTTAGTAAAGGTTCATATGATCTGAGTAGGAACTAACAAGTAGAGTGAAGTGGCTATGAACTCTACAAGACTGGACAAGAGTCTTCTTTCAGCAAAAGAAAGAAATCAGCCAGAGAGATTCTGGAGTTTTGTAGGGATTGGAGGAACAGCTGGAACCCTCTCAAGATTCACCAGAGGATGGTAACTTTACAAATAGGATTGATTTTATAAAGCTTCTTTTAGTGAAAGATAAAAAATGTACTGGTCAGTCATAGATTGTTGTCTAGGTTTTATCTATAGTCAGGAGCAGCCATAAGGCAATTCAGTGCCTCTATTTTCCACTTACAACAAAAGAAGACAAGATGGTTATCTTATGCTGCAAGTCTGAAAGGACTAAGTTTATGTACAAAGAGTGCAACTATCAGTTGTTATTAAGCAGTGGCACTCGACAGACTGCTTTGAAGAACTCAAAAGATAATCCAGACTCTACTTCTTGGAACCTGTTGAACATCGTGTTTTTACAGATTGAGTTGTGATTTTGTAATTGTATCTCTTTTAGAGAACCGTTTACTTAAAAGAACAAAATTACATTCAATTGCACTTTTATTAGATAAAAGGAAAGCCATTTTCTGCAAAAGTGGCTATTTGGAAAACACTGACACTGTAATTGTCTTTGTTTATCCTGGCCGGACAGAGCTTGACCAGGTGGAAACTTCCTAATGGAAATAGGTATGATGAGAATTGTTGAACACTTCAATCTAGACAGTCCTCATAACTTTTCTCTACTGCTCTGAGAAGGCATAGGAGGAAAAAAGATCTCATAAATGTAAAGCAAGGTCTTAGGCTGGGCATTTGGAGTGAGGGTGATGGAAATTACTTAGAAGAAGTGGCAAGAAATGCAAGAGATTTCTTAGAGGGGTGATTGAAGTGTCAGCATTGGACATTTTCAGAAATTACATGCTATTGGCAACTGATCTTAACTTTGGACAGATGGATGGTTCCTTAAGAGTCAGAATCTTCCATCAGAAAGGAGTACTTTGAACTCAGGATAAGTGACCTGGTGTAGAGACTTACAGCCTTGATTTATTTTCCAGCTATCAGCCAAATGCATATTAGACAACTGAGTATACAGATAAACCATTATGATGCGTTACGCAGAGCACTTACATTATATATAGAATTAAGCTGTCATAAGTCTTGGATAAACCAAGATTTACCTTGACTATGCAGTTTGAGAGTTCTCTACCATGCTGGGCAGATGGTTACCTTGCTAGCCTCTGCTCAACCAGCTCAGGTTATCAACTATATCTCAAAACTTTTTTAATATTCACAACTGGCTTTTAATGTCACAGGCCCAGAAAAATAAATGGGTTTGATATTCTCATGCTTAGAGAGCAAGACAAGAATGAAAACCACTCATCTTGGCCAAATACTGTGTCATCAAAAATGGTATATGCATTGAGAAATATTTGATACTTATACTTCTTTCAGATGATCTTCTATGTATCTTCTTGCATTTACGGTCTTGAATATGCAGGACATATTGCAACACCTTGCTGTTAAAAAGCTCTTTAACAGACATCAGTGCAAGGAGGAAAAAATAACTGCGTCATGTTTAAAGACCTCTACTAATTTACATGAATTGGCAAGAAAATGGAAAATATTATTTAAATGTGAAAATGAAACAGTGGTGTAGTAGTTAATAGTTAAATTATGTTAAAAATGTATGAAGTTGAATGCCTCGTAAGGCTAAATGGCTAAATTTAAGCTACTAAGTGGTTAAAATACTAATACCAAGCAAAAAATGTCTGCTGTAATGAAGGAGGGCAAGGGTTAGGAATTAAAAAGAATCTCATAAAATAGAGGCTGTTTCCATATGATATGATGATACAAGGCTCTGTGAGATATAAGGTGCTCTGATAATCCTTGAGGAGTGATTCCACTTAATCCTACTTTATGCCACTTTATTTATATATTTTCTTGCTTCACCTGCTTGTAGCAAACATTAATACTGATAAAAAACTATATTTGTGATGCAGTGCATCATGATCAGGGAAAAGAACACTGTTAATAAAGTTCTGTGATTGAAATGGCTTCTAGCAGATAGTACACTTAAATTTTTTCTGACATGACCTGTAGCATATAATACACTTCTAAAGTTCAAAGATACTGCAGTATGTCTTCCTTTTACCTCTTTTTAAAGATGTAGTCATTGGAATGATAAGGCTCATTTAAGGATAACATCGTCCAAGAAAGGTAAAAATGCTACATAAAAACAACTTCAGAATTCTGAGGACAAAGCTTGACACAAAGAAAGAAAATTTAAAATTCAGTGTTCATTTTACCTGTGGATCTATTTTGGAAAGAAAGTTGCCTTTTGTTTCACCAGCATAATAAATCTTCATGCAAATACTTTAGTGTGACCATCAGAAAATTGAGAGCAGATGTATCTGCTACACTGAAAAATGAAGAGCTAATTGGACCAAACCTGTGAAAGTCAACAGCTTCCAGTTTTGGAGCATTGTGCCTACATGTCCTATCTCACCCTTCCTGTACACACGGATCTTCAGTCTGTTTATTCCAGACAGCTGAGGGCAAAACTCAAACTTGACTCCTACAAAGTGTTTTAGGCAGCTGAACATGGCTTGCTGATATCACAAGGGAACATAAAAATGATGTTTTTCAAGCCTCTCTTGAAACAAGCAATGTATTTTTCTTCTTTAATCTGAAGTTTAATCAAACCAAACCATATTAATGGGGATATCTTCACCAGTTCAAAAACTGGACTTAAAGACAGGTGGTTTTCCTCAGAAGCATAATACCAAAATAGACACTCCTACTCAAAGATATAAAAAAGTAGAACTTTTTCCACATGCAATTTTGTTACATAGATCATGCAATATAATTAAATTAAATAAAGAAGTCTAAGACATTATTACATTGTTGGAAAACATTTTTAGAGAATTCTTAAAATTTAAATCTCTTGCTAAAGCAGACATTTGATGGAAATTTTACCTGTTTGTAAAATTTGTCAGTGGTATTTCCAACCATTTATTTTTGATAAAAATACCTCCTGAATGCTATCAGTCCTGCATATAATCTTTCCATATCTGCATAGATAAACGAAATACTGACACATACAGGTTGAGCTTGCATGCTGTAAGGCCAGGATTTACAACTCCAAGACAGGTGGTGACCTCATCTTGAACCATGCAGAAGCATAAGCGAGATAAGAGTCCACAGGTTATCCTCCAGGTAGTATTTTTGGTAAATTAAGACATGCCATAGAACAGAAACAGGGGTGAAAAGTGCTAAACCCACAGTAATTAAATTGGTCCATTTTCTTCTTCTTAAAAATCTTTACATGAAAGGTCTAGTAGTTACCACAGGTACTTTAACAGTGATACAAACCTCTCCCTCTGGGAAATTCTGATCTTTGGGTACAGCCAGACAGACATGTTACTGCAGGAGTCATTAAGGAGTTAACTTGTAACACAGTAAAAATATACATGACCTATATTAAGACCTACTCCATGGTAATTTATCACAAAATTTTCTCCTTCACTACCAGATAGGAGCTCTTCAGTGTGTAAACTGGCAATTACTGACATGCTGGTCTCATGACGTGTGTCTAAATCAGCTTAGTCTGCAGAGACTCCTCTCTGTGCCGGTGCCAGGCACATACCGGATGCTGTTTAAGTGCTAAAGAGAGTCACACAGATGATATTTGGGACAGTGATCTGCCTGCTATTTATATTTCAAACTGAGTCAAACTAAATGGATTTCTGAAAGCCTCTTAAGGAAGATTTAAAGAAAGAAACAAAATGAATAGAAGAAATAAGCCAAAAAGAATAGGAAAAACAATGCAGAAAGGTGGGAGGCATTTCACCTGAATAGTAGTTATGTGCCAGTTTACCTGTTTGGTACTATGTTGGACAAAAGAACAAAACTTAAAGATGAAAAAGGGAGGAAAGGGAAACTATCTTCACTTGGGAGATTCTCACTGTTCTGATTCCAGCAAGGGTGGCAGGATTGTTTTGCCTTAGGCCTATGCCTCAGGGTTTCCAGCAGTATAGGCATGAAAGAAAGATGCTAACTAACAGAAACTGTAAGTGAAATTTCTAACAAAGCGCTAGCAGCTAAACACTGCAGGAATAGTCTTATGGCCCCACATTAGATACAGGGTCTGAACTGTGCTAAACATATCAAAAAACAAGCCTGGAAAAGAGATTTGTGAATTCACATGGCCAAGGACAGCATTTACTTCTGTAGCCACTGCAATTCTTTTGACTGTCTGAATGGTGTACATTTTCTGGCCACCAGGTAAACTGCTTCTGTTTATCTGAAAATAAAGTAGTGGGCAGCAGACCTGAAACCATAGTGCAGAACTAGCTCCATTTGTCAGGAGAAAGGATGTACACAGAGTCTGCAGAAGAGCAAGATGTAGCAAACTATCTTCCCTTGAAAAGGGCAAACATTAACTGAGAGTTTAAATCTTTAACATGGCCAGCTAACTATAAACTACCTAAGACTTGTTGAAAAGATGCACTGGCTGCCAATTTGAAGAAAAAGCCAGTGATATGCATATGGTTCCACAACGTGAGGCTTTGTTTTAAAACTGCGTAAATAAATATCAAAACAGCATCTCTTGAAAAGTGCTTCTTGTAAAGAATACTGAGAAGAAAAGTAACTTCATTTACAAGTATGATTGCTTGATATTGTCAAGAATCCTGAATGCTGTACCTGCCGATCTTCTCACAGTAAATAAGGTTCATGTGCTGCTAAATGCATTCCTATTAAAACTGGGTAATATTTAATGTACCTGGAACATAATACCGTTTTTACCTACATTTTTTTCCTTGGGTAAATGTATTTAATTACCATTGTGAGTCAATTCCTCTGAGACATAAAAAAGAAAATGATACTCAAGTAATTGACATTAATGTACCTGAGTCATCATAGAAATTCCCTAAAAATAAAGATATCGTAAAGCCACAATGCTTTATCAATGAGATATTGCAATGGGGTCCTTTGTTGGTTTAAGACTTATTGCTTCCTCTGTGGCAAGTCCATTTCTTAAAGAGATTCAAGTTTCCTCAGAACACTTAGCTTATTTAGATGATGCTTAAATCTCATCCACCCACAAGTCACCTTTTTTCCTAAATCATTAAGTAAGTCTGATTCTGAGGGGGTTTTTGCTGCTCTTTTTATGGAAGTGGGCAATGTGCATTTAACATTAGTGCCAGTTAGAGTCTAAGGTTTGCTGAAACACAGCTTTTGCCTACTGAAGTGTACACAACCTTTGAAGTTCAACCACCAGATTTTGGAGACTGATAAAGATTAACCCTGCTTAGCAAGATTTTTGCTTAACATCTCGCATTCTTCACCATTTCTTTCCCTGTCACTCCTAATGCTGAATTTCATGGAAATAGCTCTGTATATTAGTATTTGAAATATAATTATAACCACAAGTTACAGCTTCAGACAGAAAAGAAATAGGTGGAAACTCACTGTTCTCTGTTAGGAAAGAATGGAAGTGTTGTGCATACTGTTCTACCAGTCACTTATGAATACATCGTTGATTTAAAATCAAAGCAAATGAAATCAACACCCAGCCATTTCACAAGATATTGCAAAAATGGAATATTTCTACTGATAGTTGAGGATTAAATTTTTAAACAACATCCCCTGTGAACTTAAAAACTGGTTCAGCAGTCACCAAACTGAATGTCTTCCTACAGGTCAGTGCCCTGTGGGTGATTGTTGTGTTAGAAGGTACAAGAAATACCAAAGCATATGGAGGCTGTTTATGAGACCAAGCATTGCTTGGTGAGCTAACACTTGACTTTCTTTACTGGGCCTACTGCAACGTCACAGCTCCATGAGACTTGACAAAGTTAAATAATTCTGAGAGCTTCAGTTTTTCTGCCAAATTTAGTTGAAACTGGTGGCTGCTACTACAACTACTACTACTGCTCCTACTACTACTACTATGACTAATAATCATAATAAAAAGGTTGAGATTACTTTTTAGTGTGAGAGCAGGCATGAAAGACAAAGCAAAGGACTATTTACAGTTTTCCAAAGAAAATGTGATTTAATTCCCCTTTCCTCAATCTGCCTAACAATGCCTTAAACTCCATCCTGAATGATATTGCAGTTAATGTCAGTGATTTTACAACTGTTAGTAGGTGTGAAGATTATAGCTACTTTCAACTCATACTGTTTGATTTCCATTAGCACACTATCATCACACTGTACCTAACAGAAGGTGCTGGAATCTTTTTCAGTAATTCCTAATAATTTTGGCCCTTATGGGAATAAGAATATATCTCACAGGTGAAGCACAGTATCCATTTTTCCATGCATCCTGCTAAATATGATATTAATTCTTCAATGCAATTATTTGCATGTATGCTTGGCAAGTATCTGACTTGCATGTATGCTTGGCAATTTATCTGACTACATGGGACATACTTTATCTTCACCCGCTCATATTAAAATATTATCTAAAAACATATTTCCAGCCCTCACACTGACATTTCACTAATTTTCATAGATACTTGAGCATATATTAAAGTCCGACCTTGTGCATAGAAAATAGGACTTCTCAGTTTCTCAGATTTTTTTTAACGTAGCTTTCCTCTATTAGAGCATTTGTTGCCATGGGGGGCTGCAATGTCTTTGATTGTGAAGGACTCTTCATGTATGGTGATCTCTGCTGGTAATACATGAGACTTAAAACACGTTCACTCCTTGTCTCGGATCAAAACTTTCATTTCTGCCAACAAATACAGGTCATATGTTTAAATAAGTCAGAAATTAAATGACATGGGTGTAGACTAGGGTCTCAGGACTCAAAAATGGAGGAAGAAAGACTCCTTCAAAAGTACTTACCCAGACCTCAAGGAAAAAAGCCACAACATTTTTGCGAGGACCTTTGCAGGCATCAGAGTGGAAAAACAATATGTAGACAGAGGGAGATGCAGTGAGCAGCAGCAGGGCAGTGGCCAAACAGCCCTGTGGAGACAGCAGGTCTGAAACCCCTGGGCTGGAGCTCTCTTCTTGTGCATAGAAAGCTGCTCTGGCCTGGCACACACAGGATGCTGTCATACCTTGTCAAAAAAAAGGCTCTGCAGAGGTTAGCAGTTGTGGCTGCTGAGCTGGCCCCAGCTGAACAGCTCAGCTTAGCAGTTGTACCTTCACTTGGCCATGTAGAAAGCTCCAGAAGTGCCTTGTTAAGTGGAAACAGTTTCTGTAAGAAGGAATAAATTCCCTGACAGGAATAGATATCAGAAAGGATTAGGCGTCTCCTTGTACTGCTTCTCACCTTACCACCAAACATGTTTCCAGACTGGAGGTGAAGACATTTAAGTGCATTTTGTGTGGAGTTATACTGGCCAGACTCTGATGGTGTCCTCCTGGCTGGCAGGAACAACTGAAGTCACCCAATAAACATCATGCCCAGTTTGTTGGGTGGTATAGGTGTGAATTGGTGTTAGGAATCTACAGTGGAGCCAACAAGACGGAGGCCTTTTGCAGGAAATAACATGTTTGTGTAAAGGCTTGAAAGTAAGCCGGGTACAGTCTATGTGAGGCACTAAATGGAGGGTCAGAGGCAGAAGCTGGGCACAGAGTGGAACAGGCACTTTTTTCCCTCTCTGTCTCTGTATTGCTCCGCTGGGAATTGCATAGTTTAGCCAACACTGTGGAGATTAGTTTAAAAACTGGCTTTGAAAGAGGTGATATTTGAGGATTCTCAGCTATAATCTATCCTATACAAAAGCTTCATCAACAAGTCTTCCTCTGATATATTCCTGACATTCTGTATTAAAAACCTCTAAATTAGTGTTTATAAAATTCAATACCAATGTTTTGGCAAAGATGGAATGTAAGAATGACAATTTTCCAAAGCTGACTTTATGCCACGTGCCCATTAAATTGAGGTGCTGTGCTCTACAAAGGATCACTTCAGTACTTGTTATACCTATCAAGCTGAGGGAAGACAAAAATAAATTAAATCTCACAATTTGATCTCAATATTTCATTGGAATGAAAATGCATTTTTGTGCATGTTTATTATTGGTCTTTAAAAAGAAAATCAAACGTTTCTGTAACAAATCAAGAATGAAAATACTTTCTGTTATATCGTCCTTCTATGAGCAAGATCAGCATGGATTGCCTAGAAGTAGACAGCCTTAGATAATAAAGGAAAAAGAGATAATTCATCCTGAGATTTTCAAACTAAGATAGCATGCAGAATAAATGGTCAGAATATTCTGACAAATTCACAAAATTCTACCTGATTTTAAAAAACAGTCGTAACTTGATACATAGTTTATCTTCCCCTATTTTTTCAAAGTAATCTCAAAAGAGAAAAGAAGTTAGAGATTAACTGCAAACTAAATATCTTTTTTAAAAGATAAAATAAATATTGCTGTGAGCTTCAGCATCTGCCTTATCACTCATGTTTGACCACTGTCTTTTATGAAACACTCTACAAAGGATTTTTGAGCATCTACATTTTCAAGGACAAGAAAAGTACTTAAGTCATGTAAAAGTCCATAAATATATAGCCAGCATAGTGTGCCACTAAACACACACACTTTGTTCCCTAAAAAGTAATTTTTCCTTATTCAGCTAAGGAAATTTGCAGCACTGTTTTTTCCTTTATTGAGATCAACAAGATATATGAATTAAAACTAGTTTATGTGTGGCTCGAAGTGCTGGGTAAAATATCTTGAAATGAGCATTTTTTTCTGTTCCTGTAATTTTGATTTTATTATAAAAATTATCTAAACCTATCTAAGCTTAAACAACCCTAAATAAAGAATTAACACTTTCTTCTTATGTATTCTTTCATGTGACTGATTCTTCGTAAGTGTTCTCCATAAGTGAGTTAATTGATCAGAAATGCTTGCTTCTCACATCACAGAACCATAAAATCATTTAGATTGCAAAAGACCTCCAAGATGATCAAGTGCAAACTTTGATGAAAAACCACCATGTCAACTATACCATAACACTAAGTGCCATGTCCAGTCGTTTCTCATCCAGTGAAGGTGACTCCACCTTCCTGGACAACATACAGATACGAGGAGTGCCCCCAGCTCAAAGCCACAGCTTTTCACAGTCACCCTCTGTGGACAGGCATACTCCCCAAAATGGAAGATCCAAAACTGTGCTCTGACATCCTTAGGCTGCAGGTTTCTGAGAGTCTGTTTGGTTCCTGGCTCAGCCAAATGCACATACTTTAATATCCTTCCAACATGTTTAAGGAACTTTTGGACATCTGCATGCAATCCTGCCAGTGCTTTCCTGGTCTCCTGTTACACAAAACCAAAATAAGTCAGCACAAAGCAGAAGAGGAAACAGCTGTGACAGGAGTTGTGCATGTGGATCCATCAGACGGACACAGTTTTCCTGGAAAGGATCATGAACATCTATCTACTAGGATGGATATCTTTCCAGAAGAAGTTCTCTTCTCATTCTGTCCTAACTAAATATAATTAAAAAAAATAAAATTCAACTGAAGCATAAATGTAAGTTACTGCTCCCATTTCTGTTGGCAGAAAGAGTTACTCAGTTCTTATTTTTTTTTCTTTAGAAATCCTAATAGCTCAAAGAATTGGAGAAGAAGTTAAAACTGGTTCACTATGAAAGTAAAATATTGCAGTACCCCTATGCCATCTACACAATGACAAGATCAGGAAAAAGCTACAAATCTATTCCCAAGGCAATGTGAATTCTAAGCAAGAGCAGGTGGGAATCAACAAAAAAACCCTAAAAAAAAGTCAAAATAGGAAGGTGTAGGATACATATGGCTTAAACTACAGCTCTTGATGAAGATACAAAAGCGTTTAATGACACTGTATTATCTGAAATCCTTGCAATACCTGGCTTTGAATTTAAATCTCAGCAAATATATTAAGGATGATTGTGTACCAGCCAGAAAAATCCAACTGTTCCTTCTTGGCTCTTGGTGAATCATGTGAATGATGCCGGAGGACAGAGAGTGCACTAATGGTCAATACTTTATGGAAGGCTGCCTTGGGATGACAGCAGTACTCCAAAATGTGTATATTACTGTTCAGAAGATTTTGGAGAAATACAAGGGGTCTCCAAATATAAAAATAGTCCTCAAGCTTTACAGTGGGCCCAAGCAGATATATTTAACCTCATTCCCAAACAGCTGTGATTCTCAATCAGTGTCTCACAAATGCAGAAATCAAAACAGGAAAAGTAAAAGGAGGAAATAATTGCATACATGGGGGAAAATACAGGTTTAAATATAAGGAGATGAGGGTGGAAATAGACTCATATAGTGAAATCATATGGGTGCTTTGCAAGTGAATGTCATGAATGATAAAAAAAGTTAGGGCAGTTATGCCTAAATATAGCTGGTTTATCAAAGTAATATTTCCACTATTAAAGACAATGTAATAATAGCAATTCTATATAGTGTAACAGAGAACATATCACTCAATGTTAAACACTATTTGACTGCTAACTTACTGCTCACATTTGTCTTCGTCTACTTTGGGCTACTTTTATATATCTGACCAATGATTTTTTTTTTTAAACATAATCTGAAATTTTACATTATCAAATTCAAGCGTATTTTATGGAGATTTCTGCTCATCAACTAGAATTAGCCTACCAGGGTGAGAATATTTCAAATTGCATCCATTCCTTCTGTAATTAATCTAAGTGACTTCTAATCAGGATTTGAGAACCCTGCCTATACTCTCATTTCTAATTATCAACTGAGGTTTGAAGGACTTTAAGTTGACTTAAGTAGCCCTGATGTATGCAGCTCATGACTCACTCACGCCAGCCCACCAATTATTCATGGTGAAGGAAGAGAAACCAATCTCTCTTTTAAAAGAGAAATCACAAAAATACAACACTTTAAAATGGCAGTATCTTGAAATCAGTATTATATAATGTGACTTTTTAGAACAAGCCAAAACAACAAATTTCGACTAGGTCTGCAAGTCAATGCATCTGATAGAGACAAGTTTTCATTAATGAGAGAAATGTTACTGATTAAAGATCTCTTTAATCTGATTTCCAAATTAGGTTACCTGGCAGAATTAGTCTTAAATTAAAGCTCTCCAGGGGATGCATGCTATCAATACAGAATTTGGAAGCCACGAGACGGTGAAATAAAACTCTTAGTCCATGGTTAATGTTGACAGAAGAGACTGCTTTTTAAATTCAACATATTTTCCTCTAATCTGGGTGCAGGGAGCTGGATGCCCTGGACTCCGACATAGGATGTGCCAGAAGGTTTGGTGAAGGTCTGAGGGAAGGCAGAAGGAGAGCACAACCTTTCCTCCAGAGCACTTTCATGGCCACTGCCAGCTGTTTTGCCCAGACACTGCAGGGCCACTCACCCAGTACTGGCAGGAGTATCTTGCCTGTCTAGGCAGAGCATGAACACAGCACTTTTCCTACGAATCTGAAAGTCAGAGAATTCAAGATATTTAAAAGTAATACAAATTTCTTTTAAAGCAACCATTTGTACACAAGCCAGCTAATAAATTTCCAAGGTGTTTTTTCTTTTTCAATGCTTCAAATATACTTTTAAAGTGAAGCATTTTCTCAGGCAGTGATTAATCCAGCCAGAAATTCTTGAGTTTGGGGGTAAACCTGATAAAATCTGTGGAACTGATTCAAAGTCATTACAAAAATTGAGTGATCTTGACTTTCCTTTCACCTCATTATACAACAAGCTGAATTAGAAAGTCCATATAAAGAAGACAGAATTGTTCCAGGACTTGTCTCCTTGTCTGTGAGTGATTAATATGTAAAGTCAGATTAAAAACATTTTTTTGTCTGGCAGGTGAAAACAGAGATACCAGGACCAAATTCATCTCCAGTGACAATTCATTAGGCTCAATACAATTACTCTAGGACAGCTTCTAACATTGTTTCAAAACCAAGACAAAGCAGAAATCTCTCTGCTTTTCAACGAATAAATATTGAACAGGTACTTCAGTCTTCATTTACCTAGATTTCTTTAAAGGAAGTTATTTGAAAAGCTATGGGACATTTTTTGTTTATTCAAAGAAAGCTTTTATCCTCACACACCTATGTCTTCTAAGCTAGGAAATTAGTCAGCTATGTTCTGCTAAAATAGTATGTTTTTAACTAGTTTTGTTGAATGATCCAGCAAAGTGTCTCTGAATAGGAGAGTAAAGCACTATACCATTTAATATGGTAATGAACAGAAAAATCATTTACTGTCACTTGCTGCAGGAAGCCTCTGGGATACCTCTATTCTGCAGGACATGACATTGGGGATCAGGCCACTGGGCTTTTTTTTGGAGTCCTTTGAAGAAACTCCTCTCATATCCTGATCAGATAAAACTGTCTGCTTGAGCTGTTACAAAGCTTAATTAATAAGAACCTTATTTTGATAACCCAGTTGCCTTTGAGCAAACACAAAACATTTAAAAATGTGGCTTGTGGCTTGTCCTAAAATTAAAAATTCTTGCCTATCAATGTGACTTATGTGAGTTATGTATTTTCCCACTGGTTTGGCTCAGTTTTTGTTTGAGTTGTTGTCAAGACAGGAGCTCTAATAATAGTCTCAGTGAAATTCCCATCCCAGTGTCTCAAACAGAGGCACACCATGCTGAGCCAGCAAAATTCCATTAATCCCAACAGCACCCAGAGCAGGGGTTCTTTTCAGTCATAACAGAAAAACATCCTCACTTATTCTGTACTATCATGTAGGGTGAACACCGGCTTCTATATTCATCTTTTAGGCAAACAATTCAATACTGCAAAGAAATTGATAGGACCTGCAAGTCTCACTTGGTACAAGCCACCCTTCATCATCTAGACACTCTAATAATGCACTAAGAATTATCCAGTTTAAGTTCATCTACAGTTCGAAATCAGTAACGAAAATCTGTAGCATAAAACTATAAAACTAGACAATTATAGTGAAACTATACCGCCATGGCAGGGAATTAGATGATCTTTAAGGTCCCTTCCAAACCAAGTCATTCCATAATTCTGTAATATGTTACAATTATACTCTCAGTGGTTCATGTTCACTTTCTGAGGAGTTCTCTTAATTGACTGATGGACATTTAGGGAGATTATTTTCACAAAAACAGTTGACAGTCTCATCCATTCTTAAATGTAATGAAGGATAAAGTATTACCTATAAATTTCTCCTCTTCCTACACGTGGATACAATTATTCAATTATTAGGAAAAGTCTCAAGAGATTGTTAGAGCATCTTAATTTAAATTGGATCTTCTTTGATGTTATGAGTATCCACGGAAGGCACAGACCTGAGGACTGGCTGAGAAGGGGCTTTTGCTAGTCTCAGAGTTGATACTGGTGTTCTTCTAATTCTTTTTCTCATTTCAAGAATCATCACACAGACGACTACCCACAAAGTTACAAAACAAAATAAAAATCTATTGTGCCAAAGGACAGATAGTAAAGAGAGACTTTTTGCTGTCTTGCCCTTTTAAAGAGTATTTCGCATGTTTAGAATATGCCAGAAAGGTTGAAATTTCAGAATTCCTCTAGTGAAAATGGTGTTTTAAAAGTGTTCATGTCAATATAATACATTGGATCTGTGAAGCACAGCAAGAATGGGACAAACAACCAGCACATTTCTGCAGTGATTTTCACAACATGATTAAGACCACATTTATAACCTATCACAACATAATTAAAAACGTATTTATATCCTATCAGAGTGGTTACCTTGATAAAACTTACCTGGCCCCAAAACTAAAGGATATCTAAAACCAAAAGAATTATGTTCATTTTTGTGGTGTTGTCAAGCTACAACAGGCCAGTTCAAGAGTCCTAAGGATAAAATAGGGGATCAAAATTAAATAGACAATATGGTTGTGTTTGTAGGAATCTTTTTGGCATAGTCAGTTTTCTTATTGCCTTCACACTCGATTTAAATTTTAAAACCTATTTCTTTTCTAAGTAATGGATATTTCCCCCTCTTTTCTGAAAACTGGTCGAAGCTGTGTTCTTATTTATATGCAGGTGCTCCATTGCCCTCCTGGGGGAGACAGGAAGGCAGCAAGCAAACTTATTTTCCTACTTAACTTTTAAAAATATTGAATATTTTGATGTTCATGTCATTATAAAGCAATAAAAAGGTGCCTCTTGGAGCTAAAAAAGAGAAATGAAATTTCAAACTGCTCCAAATTATGTTAGTGTAGAATATACGATTTTATAAGCAAGCACAATCAGGGGCAGAGGCTAGATTTTGATCCTTTTCAGTTCAGTCTGTAAAAGCAGCAATTTTCATTGTTGTTGTTGCTGGTGGTGGCTTGTTTGCTTGTTTTCCTGTCTGCTCTCACACAGCTGAACAATTCCCCTTAGCAATGAGATGAACCTCTCTGAGATCATACCATCCACCAACTTACTGAAGCTGAGATACAGCAAGGTGAATTTAACTGCATGATGCTCTTTTTTGTTTCTTCTGTCTTTCAGGAACACATGCCAGCTCCGAGGGACACTTGAATTCAATTAGGGTTATATAGAAGGAAGCTTGTTTAGAGCCCTTTCAGCAGTGTTCCTTATGAAAGAAAGCTGCACCCCAAAGATAACTGGTTGCCATGCAGAAACCAAGTTCTTAAGAAAATTTTGTATTTTTCCAAATCTTGTGCGTGTGTGTGTGGATGTCTTGGTTACTAATACTGTGGCCAGGAAGTGGAGGAGAAAGACACAAATTAATCCTTTTCTTATTCTGAATGCCTATTCCCCTTTTCAGTCATTTGTAAGACAAGAAATGCCCCATTATTTTTATCATCATTAATTTTTTTCCAAAGTTTTGCAAAATTTCCAATCTGAATGACATGCTCTTTCCTCCAGCACACCAGACTCTATAAATTGGTTTTGAGCACCACTTTCTTTGATATAAAAATTTTAATACCTTTGTATCCACTTACTAATCCTCAGTATTTGTATTTAACCACAGTACTCCTTATTGTCACAGTCAGACCACTTTCAAGCACTGCCCAGTAGTTTCTCATGCTCTTAAAAGATACATCTACAGCATTAAACCTGGATATCTCTTAAGAGCTGCCTAATTGCATTCCTAAGACTCCTGTCATCATCAACAACCTTGTCTTCTCAAGTTATAAACAGGGTCTCTGGGAAAAATTCTGAAAATTAACTAGTCCAGAGAAACTTCCCCAGTCACAAGGATGATCTTATTATACACAGCTAGAAGGAATTGCTACCCACTGAATAACTGACCTAGGGAAAAGGTAATGCCCGTATTTATATTAACTATCCTGTGGTGCTGTACATTTCAAAATATAATCATGAACTTTGGCTTGACATGATCAAGGCAAACATAGTTAAACACATGAATTCACGTGTGTTCTCTTTTACGAGTCAATAATATAAACAACACAAACCCAAAAAATGTAAAAGATATGTGAAGATTACAGATGAAAAATAGGAGAGAAAGGTAAAGCAGATATATTATGAAAAAATAGTGCAGCTCCAGCTTATCTGTACAATTCCTAGCACAGTTTTCCTTTCAGTGTCAAATCCTTCTGGGTAATCAGCAGCAGAAATGCAGTGAAACTCTTCTCCTCTAAGCATTTTCTATTCTTTACACTGTTTTATTTCTCACCACTCCAAATCTAACAGGTCTGCGTTAATATTCATCTGTATTTATTGGTAAAGGCTCTGTTAAATGTTTCCATTTATTTAATTGGTTTGCTGTGTTTCAACACTGATTGACTCAAGTCCCAGCTTCCATTAATCTTCCCTGCTGACCATGACAAAGCTCTCATAAATTTTTCCCACAAACACAAGTGGCAGGTCATTTTTCAAATTTGTTTCATGTTACCTTGTACAGGAGAAACTTCTTGTTCCCTTGACCGAGGGTGGCACTTGTTAAACAACAAGGTGGCATTTAAGCAGCGACTGTTTCAGGTTTTGTTAGAGAAGGTAGCCTCCAAAATAACTTACTAACAGTCTAGTCTGAACTAGACTCGCAAGCAGAATACAGTTTTGGAACAATTGCAGAGGTGTGTTTCTCTCTTGCATATATTCCTTTGTTATCAACTGTAATATTAAAGTAAGTTTGCAGAGGGTTTGTAGACGTTTTTCATCTAGATTAACAAGAACAAGTGAGCTGTTCAAAGCGTCACAATAGACAATTTCAAAAAGAGTTCTTAGCCTGTCAGTGGAATTCTCTGATAAATATGATTTTGCAAGAACAATATTAAATAGTGTTTGGAGCCCTGCAGAACTGGATGGTATCCAGTTGCATGGTAAAAACATTTTTGGTTGTCCATTCAGGGGAAGCTGTTTCCTGTCCTCCTTTCCAGATTCAGGAAGCTGAAGAAAAGACATATGTGCACATACACGTATTCATCTGCATGGCAGAGAGAAGTGTGAAGACAGAGGCTGGGCAACTGTGTCCCTTGGAATGAAGGAACAATGAAACCCACAAGGCAGCTTTTGTTGAAGACTCTTGAGACTTTCTAGAACAGAAAGTGAGTTTATTGCTTCATTTGGTTCATCTTTGTAACACTGCTTTTGTATAGACAAGTTTTATGCTGTTGTAAGAAGACAGAACACAACAATTGTCGGGGGGTGCTGCCTGTATTGCCAGCTCAATGAGCCCCAGCACCGTGACAGATACGATGGCTCTTGGCTGACCAGCAGCGTAAGCATATCGATGGCGGGAAGAAGAAAGGAGGGACTCTCCAGAGGGACAACAGGGAGGGGTTTATTGGGGCCCCCCAGGGGGGGGATCCTTCCCTCAGCGTGTCTGCCTCATGAAAAGACCCCGACCCCAGGGGAACAGTAGGTTTTAAAGGGAGGTTTAAACATAGGAATGTTTTTGATAATAAACCAATAAGAAAATCTCGGGGTACAGCTAATAACAAAATAAACATACACAACAACCCTTCAGGGGAAAAATAGGAGGGGGAAACCTGGGTTTGGCCCAATCACTCGATGCCCTCCCTGGAACCTTCTACACTCAGGGAGAGGCCCCGAAATGATTGACAAGACCAGGAGGTTATTGAAAATATGATTGACATGTAACAGGTGTCGAGACATGTAATAGGATTGGGACAAAACAAAGGACTGACGGCAGCAGGTGCTGGGGTGAACTGTAGGGCAGTAACTGAACTAAAGGGTATGGTGCAGGGAACAAACCATTGTACAAGGAACATTCTGAAATATATAACAAAATGAAAAATCCAAAACCCACACCACCACAACAATAGACAATTAGACTCATGACCTGTCATTAGCCAAGTAGTAGATACCTAGTCCTAATATGCAGGGTATTTGTTCTTTAATAAAGTACAAGAATAAATAGTGTCTATCAATTTAAAGTGAGCAAATTTCCAGCTCCTATTTTCCTCTCTAAGTTGTAGAATACTGTTTTCTCCACAATACCACATCCCTCTATATGATTAGCAGCAGAAGGCATTGTGAAGGTCTTCAGCTGTCAGTAGCTAAGCAGGGTTGAAGAACGAAATTTGAATGCTTCCATAAAGCTATGAGCACCTGAAAACAGCATCAGAATGATAAATGTTTTCCAAAACTTAACTGGTGTAGGCATTACACACATTGCTGCAGTTAAAAAACACATTATTTCCAGAAATTTCAAAGAAATCATGTCAAAATTCACAATGCTATTAGAAATTATTTTTGCCAAGATTATCCCTTGCCACTCACCCTGTTCATACAGCAACACTTTTTTCCTTCAGGCAGCTCCAGGCACATCAGGAGGACTGAGAACAGTTCATGCATCAGCAGCCCTGCCAACTGGACCAAAACCTGAGTGTGCTGAGTTTACAGAGGAAAAGGGGTACAGACACGATACAGAGAGACTGCAACTGAAAGGGTGTTGTATCTGAAGATGGAGAGAGGGAGACAGGGAAGGGAGGGAAAAGGGAAGGGAAAGAGGAAGGGGAAGGGGAAGGGGAGAAAATCCCAATTGTACAAATTGAGATGCTCTCAATTTCATTGCTAACTCCGAAGAAAATTAGTAGGCAGGGTCAAATTTTGGGAAGTCTGATTTTCTCTGACTAACGTGGTTTAGGGCACTATTTCTGGAGTTAGGCAATGCATGTTAGCCATAGGAAGATTTTTCTATGTGGGATGTTTGGTACCCTGGGAAGAAAATGTATTTGATTTCAGAAGGCAAACATTTTCCTTTTTCCTTTCTCCAATTCACCTAGAGTTTAGAAGTTAATCCTGAACCTTTTTACTAAGTGTTACCTTGTCTACACTGATTAAATGTTTTTTCTACTCCTACTGATACAACCATTTTATTAAAGACTGGATGCTTTTCTTCTCTTTACTGGTCAGATAGTATCTCCATAATCCCTAGTACCATCTGTATTGTACACAGTTGTGCTGATGGTAGCAGAGCTGACTGACTTTCTGCATCACATAGCTTTTGATCACAGAACACAGTAACTTCAAATGTGATGCTGGAAGAAAGGTAAAGAGACACGGCCCAAATGAAAATTAATTTATCCTGTCCAAGACCAGTCTTTCCCTGAGGCAGAGCAGCAGGATAACACAGAGAAAAGCTAACTCCCTTTTCCAGAACCACACAAAGCACAAATAGAAAAAAGCCCTATGAAGTCATATGGTCCTCTGACTTATCACTATAGAATTGTCCTTTGCATTATGTTGTATGCTACAGTTTTTACTTACACAACCACTGAAACAACCAACATTTCCCTTAGGCATATATTCCAAAAACTACTAGGTCACATTCAGAGGAAATAAAGGGATAGTAATTGCAAAAGCTTACCATCTGTCAGATTAGAAGTCATATATAAAAAATAAATGCAGAACTATATTAACAGATCATGATGTCTAACACTCAAAAATTTAGAAATTAATAAATTAATGCTAGAGTTCTCAATATCATGCACATCTACAAGATGATATATTATCCAATTTAATAGTTATGTAATCTTTTTTCCTCTCCACCTCAATGAGTTGACTGTGACTGTTTTCCTTCTCCTCATTTTTAGGTTTCAGATTCCGGCACTATACATAAACCAAACCCGTCTGAAGTTTATTCGCCTTAAAGGTTTTTCTCTGGTGCTCTTCAAAATACAATGTTTATGTTTCACACACACAATGCACAGGCAGCCTCGGGCATTGTCAGGAGTGGTGTCAATTCCCTCGGACAGCCAAAGAGCCCAGGCATGGAACCCTCACAATGTTTGGGTGCTCAGTCTGAACCCCAGAGCCTAAATGCTCAAAATAGTCAGACTTATGCACTACCATATCCACCCTAAGTGTAGATGCTACTGCATCAGTTATAATGAAGTTCATATGGTACCCCTGGAAATCAAAGCACATGTCCCAGGTGAGGTTCTGGAAGCCAAGGGATGAAAGCACTGAGTATCAGTGCAAAGCAAAACACTAGTTTAAAGCTGGATAGACCAACACCCCAGACTCCATATACTGGACCCAGTCCATTTGTAGGTTTCTATAGCCTCATGTTCCCTGCACAACATCTAAGAGCAGAATTCACAGACTTGCTTATTCACCAACCCTCAGTGGAACCTATTTCCCATTGTGTGAAATAAACATGTATTTGTTGGACTAGAGAAGCAGAAAAAGCTTCAGACAAAATTCATGGTCATGCACTTATGGTTAGTAAGTGCAAACCCTAGGGAAGAAGTTCTGATACTACTTCAACTGAATGTTTTAACTGTTTCAGTCAGAACCGAGAAGAGTCAGCAGAAATCACTGAGTTTTTTTATGCCAAAGAGGGCCATTCAGTGCAGTCATTACAGTACAGCTTCTGGTTTAATTATTGCAGCTGAGTTTCCCACATCTAAGGGGATATTCTAGAGACTATTCTGGAATTTTGGAAAAGTACTGGTGGCAGTGCCTTTGCCAGTGATATCCTGTGTTGTGCAAAGTTTAATCTAATAGTCTCTGAAATAGCTACCTAATAAAAAAAAATATAGGCAAAAGAATGGCAATTTGTGAATCTGGACAACATTTAGTTGTAAGATAGAGAGTTATTCAGCATTGTCAAGATTTACAAGACTTAACTAGATTAGGAATATTACTGTCACAGGCATGGGTGTCTGGGGGCTAAGGGTGAGGCTCACTATCAGGGTATGAAAAAGAGGCAAAGCTCAACATGGTGCTTAGATTGACACCTGTCCCACCACATCTAGACCTATTGGATAGCATTCTCCTAATGCTTTACTACAAGCAATATGTTTTTGTGTATATATTGGAGTGCTCCCTGTTTTATTGAAATTAAACTCTCAACAATCCCAGCTGCATATGTGAGAGCTCTCAGCCAGATCAGAACTGGGACAAACTTCTGACTTCTTATGTAGATATGGTGATTTTTGGCCTGAGAACTGGTACTGTCTATCACAGACTGCAAAAGCAGTGTGTATCAAACAGACACTGGCGTGGAACACGCCATGGTGTATTTATATACTGAAGTATGTTGTAACACGTGAGCTTTTACTTAACCCTAATGTATAACTGGTGTCAGAGGCCTTGGTATGAATTGAGCCCTTCCTGGGTCTCTGATTAGGTGCAATCACACCCAAGGGAGATCAAAATGCCATATCCTCATTATTATCTTCTCTAAATTGAGGAAACTGACACGGGTGACATCTGTTCCAAATTCATGGACACCTGGCCTTTATTGGAAACAACAGCATACTATTGTATGTCATAGGCTTTGGATCTCAGGTCCGGTGCCAGGCTCTATAGAAAAGTTTGCTTTGCTGGGAACAGACTTCGATGTTTTGTTCCCCACCTTCTCCAAACTTCATTCAGTGTGCCCATACTCCTCAAATCCCTCTTTTCTACTCCTGGTTGCTCCTAAGACACATCCTCTCACTTCATTAGTCCCAGAGAAGTATTCTAATTTCTCATTCTACTCCCTGTTCTTTAGCATAACCAACCCTCCTCTACTTTTCTGCACTGCTGCCCACTCACTGCCGCATTGCCTTCTCTCTCACCCAGTAGTCTTGTTAACTAGTCTCATTTTCCCTTTCTGGTAGCTCGGTTATTTTTCTTGTCTCACTAGGTATTCAGTTGTCTTCTAAACTCTGTATCTGTTCCAGGTACCTCCTTCAGCTTTGTTCCCCACTATCATCGCTGCCTAAGAAGTTGCTGCTTTTCTGATGGCACTGAAGCCTCTTTTCAGACCCATTTCTCCTTTTTTTCCAAATTTCACCAGTTCCTACATCACTGTGCAAGCTGCTTAAGAGATCAAGAGCACTGGCTACTCTCAGAGATTCTCAGTCTTGCCTGAAAACATTTAAAAGTCTCTGACAGAAGCTCTATGCCAAATTCCCAATTTTGTCCCCCAGTCCAAGCACAGTCTAAGTTTCTCACTTTGTTTGCCATGCACCTTTCCAGTGTCTTTGCCTCAGCTCTGCCTTGCTCCCTGTGCATAATATCTACTTAACTTTTTGCAAACTGCTGGATCAAGGGACAGGAAGAGAACTGGAAAAGCACACAACTCATCCAGTGTGGGGGTGTAGACCATGTACAGTCACAGCAGCACAGAGCTGCAATGGCAGGAAGACACCTCCTTCCACTCCACATTCAAAGAAAATGACATTTTCAGGGCACTTATATTCTGGAATTTCAAAATGTGTGATCTGTCTACACATACTTATCAAGTATGTGTGGGTTTTCATGTATAAAGAAGTTGCTCCTCACTAAATGTAAAATTTGCATCCAAGCCAAGGACTACTGGAGTTTCTAGGCAAAAAAATAGTTCTGACAATGTATATTCCCTCTAAACTTTCTCTACCCCGATCTCCCTCTTTTAAAAAAGGAAGTTAGTGGCATATAAGAGTCTTAAACAATCTTCTTAACATTGTTCCAAATTCATCTACAGTACCAAAAAATAAGATGCAGGGGAAAAAAATCCAACAATCTGCTAATGTTTTCCACAGAGACTGGTTGAGGATTGGAACTTGAAGATAAAACTAGAGAACCAGATAAAAGAAAAACCTCCCCTAACATGCTTCAGGAGTAACCTGTTATCAGTTCAATGGAGCAGCTGGTAGCTTGGCAGTATGATGAATGCCCTAAACAATGGAAACCAATCCAAAGCACAAACACTGGAAAAGTAAAAAGTTGAGTAGTTACTGCCTTTGATTTGTTCTACCCCGTTCATATAAATTTAGCACTCAATGGAAAACACAAAAGTACTAGTTCAGCAGAATGGCCGGTGTGCTGATGGTGTATGTGTGGTATCTTACATCCACAGACATGTTTATCTAGCATTGTTCCTACCTCTGTGAGGTATATACCAGGCTATTTTAAAACAGCAATTTTATTTCCCTTGTAACTGTTTTTTTCATAAGTTTTAATTAAATATAACAAGAAAAATGGCAGTGGGATTTAATAACGTGCTGTGAGAGTAAAACTACCCAGTAGTCAAAGATAAATAATAACGTAAATCCAAAAATGCTAATGACATACTATGAGTGTAGCGATCAGCTGATTAGCCACTTAATTTCTCATTTGCAATCAAATTTGCATACCTAACTTATCAATTCAGATGTCACAGTAACATTAAAATTAAACATGTGTTTTGGTATTTCAGTAAATGACAGCCATTGGTTAAATAGCAATAATACTAGCCGTTGTGACAGACATGGAGAGCACATTGCCTAATCAATTTCATTTTCAAATGAACAAAGAGTGACTCTGAATGCCCTGTTTCCCTACAAATATGCCTGGAAGGGTTTGTTGCTAACTCTGGAGAATGAAAGGTGGTAGCTGCAAAAATTAAGCACCATTTATAATGTCAAAACCCAACCTCTGAAGCAGAAGGGTACTGTTCAGACATCAGCTCCCCAGACAAGATAAGTCTTCTGGATGTGGTTTGGACATAGCTGCTCACTAGACATATTAGGTCTCCATGAAACAGTCTTTCTAGCAACTAATATCAACCCTCAAGAAGGAAATCTGAGATTTCTAAGGCTTTTTAAGGGAGAAAAAAAGCCCCCAGACATTCCTGACAATTAATGGCTTATGGAATATTTAATTATCCATGTTCAGAAAAATGTTCACCATAGATTGCACATCCATGAAATTTTGGTCAATGTCTACTTTATTGATGAAGATATTGAGCCACTTCAGGGACATTAAGAGCAAAATTTTGCAAAAAAATAAAGATATCTCTTCTGATGCATTTTTCACTACTGCTGATTAATGTGTTGTTGTTGATTAGGACCATGCATCTAAGATAACTGTACCTTATAACAACTTTTGCATGATAAATTCGTATTTATAATTCTGGGAACAGAGACACGTTGCAATCCATTGTGGATGGACTATCACTGCCTTTTAAATACGATTGGAAAACAATAAGGAAAAGTAAATTTTTTTTCTTTTTGACCATGTGACAAGAATTGAATATCACCACATACAGGTTACCTTTTCTTACATTTTCTGTTTGTGACAGAGATACTTGCCTGGAATGTTAATTCACAGAGGATAGAGAAAAGAAAAAAAAAGAACCTGGCAGAATTGGAACTCTATCTGCTACTGCACATTTGAAATGATGGAAAAACAGCCTAAAGAGATGAAGAAACAAACCATAGTTCAAGCTGTGTGGCAAAATCCGCATGCAGAAATCACAAAGCTATAAAAACTGTTATATCAGACTGGATTACCACATGATTATCTTTGCTTACAACACACGTCTATATCCATCTATCTATATCTATACCATCTCTATCTCTATCTCTTATCTATTTCTGTCTCTATATCTGTCTCTATATCTGTATCTGTACCTGTATCTATATCTATGTATATCTATATATCTATGTGTAGTGCCAGATACATGCAAATATTTTGTCCTGTAATGTTTAAGGGTTTTAGTCACTTCTGTTGCTACTCATCATGGTTATTTGTCCCATCTGCACAGCAATGTTCTGTGTATCAATTTGTGAAAACTATAGGAGATCACCACCTACATAAATAAGTATATAAATTGAAACATTTATGGATTGAAAAATGAGACTGAAAGGCTGCATTCATTTTGTCTTTATTCCCTACTGAGTTTTCACATACCTGTTTTCCCCAGAATTTGGTGTCTTTCAGCACAGAGCACTTTCTGTGTTGTCAGTCTCAGAAGCAGCCTGCAGTTTCAAGAGACAAGGTTTGTTATAGGCTTATTGCCTTTCATTTCTTAAGTTCTTAGACAAACCCAACAACTTTTCTATCTGTCAAACACTGTCACGCCATAAAAATTAGTCTGGTGGATTTGGGCATTAAAATGCTTCAATTTTCTAGCACCTATTTATCTCAAAATAGTCCATTTGCAGTAAAAGAAAAAACCTGGCTTTGCAGAGGTTTGGAGGATTAAAGGAAACATTTAAGAATAGAAAGTGGGGCTGCCCAAAGCATGCAGAGTACCCTGCCTTCTGGGCTCTGCACCAGCCTTCTGTTAATAGCAGACCTCTGTTTTTGGCATCACTTAGGAGGATAATTTCATAAAGAGAAGTGATGTCAGAAAACTGTAGGACCAATGTTTTTTGAACAGGTGTTGCTCTTGGAGAATATTACACAGGACACAGTTTGATCTTTTTGACTACCTGTCTGAACAAAATGCTGTGGAAAGAATTCGTACTCTGGCCATCAGCTCTTCACCTACCAGCCCTGAAGGGCACTAACTAGTAAATCTAAAGATGATAGTGACAGAAAGGAGCTGGTGGTACATATTTCATCACAAAAGAGAGTTAAATTTGGCAGCTAGTCTGTCATTTCTTTGAAGGGTAAAGGCAAAACATGTGCTTTGTTTTACAGGAATATTCAAATTGGAAAGTCTGTGGACACTGGCACTTTTGTTAAACCAAAATCCAGTGAGTGCATTCAAACTCTGTCAGCCAGATGACAAGCCTCAGTTTCCAGTTTTTACTGGCTTGGTATGCAACCAACTTGTCACTGTGTCATAAAAGAGCCATGGTTATTGTGCCATGCCACCCCTCCAAAGCTAAGCCTCCAGAAATTGCTGAAGAATCACTCAATTCATCTTCTCCCCAGCAACCCTAATGGCACTTCTGGAGCAGGCAGACAGCATGAGTGACAGCAGCCCTGAAGCTACTTTAATGTGTTTCACAGACACAGGCTGGCATTTGTTACCTGAGGTTCAGGGATATGCTTCAGTGTTGTCTTAATGCCTCTTCCTTCTACCTCAAATTTTCTCAAAGCACAGTTCTGCTGTCCCAGAAAAACAAGGCAAAACTGCAAGCTATTAGTTACTGCCTGGAGTAGGAGCTAGCCACGGGCAGTGCAGAATGAAAACCTTGGTCTTGGGATTATTTGCAGCAACACTGTATTCAACTGATTTTTGCACAAAAAGATTTTGCACCAAAGAAGTTTTTTTCCCCCTCCATAGCTAAACTTTTGCTGTATATGTCTTCCAGTGCTATTTTTCTTAACAAATAGAGCCCTTGATGGAATTGAATAGAAAATCTCAGATAATTCTATCAAACAAAACTTGTATTTATTAATTAATTTTATATCTTCATTAAACAACTAGGAGAGTGATTTCTTTTGGCCACCTAATTTGTCCTTGCATCTTTCTATGACCCCAAGATTCACATGTTGCTATTTCCTCTTCTAACCCAATTACCTTTTATTTTGACAGCACACATCTGGCTGGTTATTTTTAAATTTTTCCTGGGGTTTTGGCAATTCTTCTCTGACACCTCTTGTTTCTGATACCTCACTGATCATGAGTCAGAATAGAGGGAGAGGCTCAGAGGAGGGTCTCAGATGGAGGGTCTTAGACTCCGTGCAAGTGGTCAGTGTAGCATTTCTTAAGTAATCTTATGGTACTGACTGAAATGACTTGGAAAGTGATTTCCATGGTTTTTTTGCAATGTAACTACATCTGTTACAGGCTTGCAGGAGAAGGAAGCAGCTCAGGAGATAACAGTGATGGATTAGTGGGATGAGAAACTTGTTCCAAAGGCAGATTTGCTGCTGATTTTGTTTGTCTCGCTTGAATGAAATGAGGTGGGAAAACATTCTCCTTCATCACAGCTGCTACAGGTGGGCAAATCATGCTCTAGGTTTGGGAGTTGTAATAAACTGGTCCCTAATCAAATTTCACTATAATTCTTTTATCATTACTGGTATACTTCTCAGTTTCTGAATCTTCATTTTGCCTAATCCATCTTATTCTTTATTTAAGCCTAGTTCAGTCCCAGCTCCTCTTTCTGTTTTGCAGCCATTCTCTTCACCATTTAAATGACATGTCAAATGCGGCACTGCAGGAAAAATGAGGAGCCAAAATGGGAGAGAACTGCAGCTCTCCACCAGGTTGCAGCACTCTGCCACTCCCAGGGTTGATGGCAGTGCCTACAGCAACTGCTTTCTTCCACTTGCTTGTGACTCATGATTTCTTTTGCATAACCACAATAAGCAACACCCACACAGAGCCATCAGTCAGTTCAGCAATGGCAGCAGCAAAATTTTCTTTATTTCTTAGGAAATATTACACTTTTGGAAAAAAAGGAAACCAAAATAACACAAAAACCCAAGCCATTACCTGACAAAGGCTTAATCATCCAGAGTTCTGTTTTCAAGGACTATTTAAATTCATTTTTCAAAGAAATTCTCTTGCATAGCCTATTGAGGAGTTTGTAAAACGATTTTAAGGAATTACTGAGATTTAATAGATTTGAGGGAATAAACTTCATTGTAACTTGCTAATGGCAAATTTAGAAAGAATAAAGAAGACTGAATGTCACAACAGCTAAATAACTGACATCTCCTCTATGCCTAACCTTTTACTGTCTTCCCTAGCGTACATTACTCTAACTACTTCAAATGAAATCCAAATAAATTCCTAAAAATATAATTACCTGAGGAACTCTGAGAAATACAGATATAAATTTCCACAACAGCACATGCCTTGCAGTCCAGCTTCAAAAAAGAGAACAACCAAGATTGCTGGTTTGAATAATTATGTCTAGGTCTTTTGGCTTTCTGACTTTAGAATGCATTTAAAAATGCAACTCTACTGCAAAAAGACCATGAACTCTCAGTGATCAAACTATTGTCTTTTGGATTGGAGGCACTTTTTTTTTTTCATTCTTTACTGAAGTCTCATACATGGAAGCTGAGTTTAGATCACACTTTTGTGAACTCATTGCTGTATGCTTTTGAGATAAGGACAGTGAGCAAAGCAGAACTTTATCTTCAGGAGTAGCTCAGAGACATGGAGCAAGGTTAGCATATTTTGTCCTTCACCCATCACTTAACGAGCTAGTTAATATAAAGTCAACGTGACAAGTATTAAAGAAATTGGAATTTCTAATTTTTTTTTGCTGTTTTGCTATAGCTTCTAGGCAACTTCATGTAGAGATGGGAAATTGCATGATAAACCACCGAAAACACACCACAGAGAGCATGCATAGCTCCACCTGACTATTTTTTTGAAAATAAAAACAATTTTCTTTTCTTTTTTTTTGAAAAAATAATAATGAAATGCATTTATTCTCTGGACTGACTGAGATACCAAAGTTCCAGTTTAATTTACTTGATAATAAACTTTAGAAGGGCTGCAGTACGTATGTTCAAAGAGGAAATTAGCGTGTCACTTACTGAACAAGATAATATTCACTAGATGCTTGGGTATCTTTTGTATTCTTCTCATTTCTTGGCTTTTTCACCTCTATTTTCAGCCCTTTATACCAAGAGAGAAACATGAATACTTATCCCCAAACACACCGTTGTAGCTCTCATTTCCCATATAAATCAACAACTTGTTGCAAATGACAAGAGCTGGTAACATTTTCATGATCCATGCCCTCAATTAACACCATTTCAGTGGCATCCATGCTGGGATGGATTTTCTCCTGTGTTTCTGTTAACAGGCTCCAGAGTCACAAACCTGGGAAGTACAAAACCACACAATGCTTCTCCCAAAGCTTTCATTTGGCCTTTCAGTAACCGTCTCCAAAAATCCCTATTAGCATTTCATGTTTGTTATCACTTGCAGCAGTATCATCTACAGGGCAGAAGCAGGTTCTCAAAGCTGAGGTTTAGAAACAACTAGATTCATGGGGAGAGGATTCCTGAGTTTGTTCTGCTAGCGTTCTCAGTCTTGAAATGTAGCTTTTCCAAAACACAGACTGCTGCTGCTGCTTGTGCTCTCCATGTAGATATTCTCCATCCTGTCACTTAAGCCAAAGGATCAAGGATGAGCAGTTCAGTGCCTGCCTGCATTGCAGGAAGACTCTAGTGGGCCAAAAGTTTTTCCCAATGCACTACATGTAAAATTAAAACCACAATTACTAAGGCACTTCCAAGTGCGACTACCTTAAAAATAATCAATCTTCAAATATTTTCCTAAAGAAGTCTTTTAAAAGGTTCTAATAGTTTCAAAACTTGATGCTCTTGTGACTGTGTTCAAGTAGAGAGCTGATTACTTTGGATGAAATTCGAATTATCTTCTTTGCATTAATGCCCAGAAATAATTAGCAAAAGCACCCTTAGCATGTGACCTCGCTTATAGAATGGTTTTGCTGATTTGGTGATTGCTATTCTAAATAGAAAAAACATTTTTCTTAGGACAGTCTTAGTGCAGAGGTCATGTGCTGATCCATGCAGAGGGAACACAATTGTGTTCTTTCTTATTCCCAAGGACCTCTGAAACATTTTCAGGCTAAACTGGCAATTAATTTGTTGAACTGAAATTCATTAAATGCTCAAATTGCAAACATGCAGCTGAGTTCTAACAGTATATGAATCATATTTTTCTATTTTATGCAACAAAATAAATTTCCAGTTGAACTCAGTCGGACAAGTCACACTGCCTAAGGGAGCAATTTCTTAACTCAGGGGACTGAGTCAGATTCCTTTATTATCACTATACCCCCGAGAGAGAAAAATACAGAATGAAGCTGAGCTAAAATATTGATTAAAATGAGAGTTCAGGATTATTTAGTAGAGGAATTATTGTGTATGTGGTGACTTGTCCTCCTAATTCAGGTGTCTAAGTGAGAAACCAAAACCTGGCATGACTGCACACAAATTACAGTCAGCTGGGATAAATACCTCTGCCCATATGGGCATGGACTGGCATGACATTTACACAGTCTTCTCCAAATTTTCAAGGAGCAGCAAGAGCTCACTGTATGCTGCCATGGTCATGGTGCTTTCCCAGGCTCAGACCCCTCTGTTATGGCAAAACCATTCCAGGATACTCTGCCCTTCACAGAGAAAACACACATTTCCCTGGGTGGTTTGCACAGTTGCACTGTGTGCCATCTCTACAAATGACAAGAGGAAGCATCTGGGGACTTACAGGTCAGCCGGGCTCACCTCAGACCTTGGAAAAAAATCACACAACCTGTCTTTTTGAGATGCATTAATAAGCATGTGAAGAACAAAAACTTTAAAGCTTTAATCAGAAATCCCCAGATTTACCAGGGACAAATGACATTCAGCAAACCTGGGTGCCTCCTACAACAAAGTGAGGTTTGTGGACGTCATGTATCTCAGCATTAGGAAAGCCTTTGACTCCATACTCTGCCAGCTGGCAGCTGAAGAATTGTGGACTAGAAGAAATGACGTTTAGATGGACTAAAAATGAACAGTACCTCTGGGTTTAAAATTTACCAATGAGTAGCTCAGCTTCTGCTTAGTGGCCAGCAGTGAGCAGAGCATAAGAGCAGAGCTCTTTCTTACTGTTGGATGTCATAATCAATGACCTAGGTGATGACCTAGGATGTACCACCTTCAGATTTATGGATTATGCTAAATTAGAAGGAGTTACTTGCAAAATGAATGTCGTAACTTGAATCCACAGGGATTTCGATAAACTAGAGAACTGGGAAAACAGCAACTTCAGGATGTCCAACAAGGAGACAAGCAAACTTCTGCTCTTGGAATAGTATAAGTTCATATGTGATTAAAGAATTTGTAGCAATTCTGCTGAAAAGAAGATTATTGTTGTACTCTATCTTGAATACTCTCTCTCTCTCTGTGAGTAAGGTAAACGCAAGATCACCCTGTGTTGAAAGGAGTCCCTAAAAGAGATGAGGAAGTTGTTTTTCCCATGTGCCTGGAGGTTGGGAGGCTTCATATGAAAAAGTGAATCAAGTTTTGGACAACCTACTGGACCACAGGGAAATACTGAGAGATCCTTAGACTGCTGAAAAGTCTTAGGCTTGGTCTAGAAGCAGGTAACAACTACTTGAGGAGGAGTTTTAATTAAAAAATGGAATTAAGGAAATTAGGAGGAAAACCTTTGCAGTGTAGTGCTGTCAAGCTGTGCAGGTAAACTCTGAAATTTCCATCCATTTTCTGAGGTTTTCAAGATGCAGCTACACACAGTCATGGCTAATCTGTCCTAGTATTGACAACAATCTTCCCTTTTTGGGTGAGCAGCCTCAAAAGTCTTTTTGAAATCCTGTGATGAGCAGCTTTAGGTTTACCCTGCATTGTTCTATACTTCCTAGGGATTGTCTGCATCTACATCGGGAATCCTGGCAAGTCCACAGGATTTGGAGAGTAATAGGTCAGAAAATATCCTTTCCATGGTTGCCTGGAAATCCTTAGCTCTGCCTCCTTTGCATGCAGAATGTATTCTTATCAAGACCTGACTCCTGTGGTGAAAGCTTTAAGAACTGTAGCTGTCCATAGAAATTTGTATGTAAATTAAGATTACAGACAAGCTAATTACAGAAACATCCTATGTAAATGTCCCCGGGGCTGCTNCTTTCAATTTAAGTATGGTGTACCTTTTCATAGCAAACCCAGAATTTAGTATAAGGAGTGTTTGGACTGCATGCCTCCAGAACAGACATCTCACAGCATATCTGCTCATAAGCAGCTGATAAAGCAGAAGTCTCTTGTTCCAAGGGACCGTGCAGAAGAATCAAGTCCAACAAATAGTCATTTGGGACTTCTGCACTTAACACCCACACACAGAGAAGTGAGGGGTCTGGAAACTCCCCATGATGACTTTTCTCATCATCTCACCACAGGAGTGGGGCTGGAACCAACTGTAATCCCAGAGAGCTCTGTATATTTTTCTCCAATCAGCAGGAGTGGGAGGGGTGACCCGTACAAAATAAGACAGTGGCACTGATGATATATTTTGGCCAGAGGTATTTTAGGACACAGTAGGTGATGCAACTGGTGCTAGAGATTCTGATCAAGCTAGTGAGCAAGTCTCTGTAGGCCATTTTTAGACGTTAGTTTTAACACACTGAAGAATCTTTCCTATCAACAGACATCACTGAAGGCAATTAATTATTATAAATAACTCTCACATCAGTCAAAACTGAATGCAATTTCACTGTTCAAGAATAAAATCCATCTGCTTAAGGATTTTCTACCTTCAAGTTCCAAAAGCCCCCAGGGAAGGAAAACATTCTCAAACAAAAACCCCAGAATTCCTTTCCTGATCCAGGTTGTAAATTGACAAAGGAAAATGACACATGTGATAGAGAAATGCCTTGCTGTCTGAAGGATTTATTTTTAAGACAAGAATTTTCAGATTTTTGAAGTAGATGGAGGTGCTCCCTTTTTGTGTCAATGCCAGAAAAATTGCAGAATTTGGCACAAAACTAACAGAAATACAGTCAAAGTGAAAATACACTCCAATTATTGTTCTACCTTAAATGAAGTGTTTCTAAGCCACCCCAAGAAGCTTTACTTAGAAATTTGTTTGCTTTTCTTTCATTTGCTTTCACCCATTGTGCTTTATTATTCTAGCTCCTCAGACCCACGTCTAAGAAGTAGGAAATTAATTGCCTCCATGTTGGTGGGTGCTCATGCAACTTGTTTCATATAGTGCTTCTCAGTGTTGCAGAGACCATCTTAAAAGTACATATTCAGGCTGCAAAATAAGCATAAATAAAATTAGAAGAAAGTAGCACTGATAACTTATCTAGAGAATCTGCCAAGCTACCTGTGCAGCAGTAAAGGCAACAGGGAGAGGTGAGGGGTTTGAAAGGCCACAGATATTAGCCCAGTGCATATCATTTTCACTCTTTTGTCTCCCAGGCCCCTCCTCCCCAAATCTATCTCTAGGTTGCTGGTCACGTTTCCTGTTCTGTTGCCCAGAGCACATTCTCTGTTAATCTCTTTACCTGTGTCATGTAGCGGAGAATATTTGTCGAAACAAATCCCATGGATGAAGTTATTTGCAACTGGCAGTTACCAGCTGTGAGTTTTGGGTTATGGCTCATCTAAAGGCACTTTTCCAGTGTCCTTGTGTTGGGCTTGCCCTCTGGGTGCAGGGCTGTGGATGGTGGTTGCTGCACTCCAAACCACTAGCCAAGGCATGGGTGGAGGAACAGGCACCTGTCCATCTCTTTCTCTGTTTGTTCTATCATCTGCCCTTGACACTTCCTCAGATCTCAGTTTGCCCCATTTTGCACCTCCCCTATTCCCTCATTTATGTGATGAACATGTAAAGAGGTGAATTCCCAGTACTCAGCTGAATCTCACTGGTTCCCTTTACCTACCCTGCTGCTCTTGAATGCCCCAGATCATCCTCAGAATCTTGTTGAGCTGGGGAAGGCACAGGGCTTGTCTCTTACTCTCCATCACTGTGATTCCTAACCCAAATCCTCAAAGATACATCCTACAAGAAGACAAGCAGCGGCATCGCTGTGAAAACAGCGTTATGAGGGTTAATATCATGCTGTAACAGTGGCCAGTTATTTATAAATATTCAATCTATACTGTTTGAGAACTAGTCTGAACTTTAAAATTTACATGCCTCAAAGCATTTGCCTTAAATAGATATTTCATTTCCCCAAGTAATGGGCAAGCTGAGGCTTGCTTGTTATATCCTACTCTCTTCAGTGAATCCTTCAGCACAAATTACAGATCTTCACTTTCTTTTCTCCTAAAAAGTAGTTGCAATGTCATTTATAGATTGAGGCTCTGAATAGAACTATGGCTTATAGCTAATATGTTCTCAACACCTCACACAATTGTGTCAGACTCCTCAGAGATGAAATTTCTGCTTTCTGATGCTTTTTGAAGAGCTGGGGTGTTTTTTGCTGTAAAAAATTGCTAGTCTAATTTCAGTTTTAGTCACTCCAACCGCGAAATTTCTATATACAACCATATTGTTCTGGAAATTGCATGAGTATCCTCTCCTAGCTCATTGTTCAAATTGTCATAATGGTCAGAATGGTTGAAATCCTAATTTGGTGCTTTCTAAGGAAAATATATACAGTGACATAATGTACATATAGTCCTTCCCAAGCATGCATTTTTAAAACTTGTTTACAGCTCACTGGCCTGTGTAGCGTCCAAACAGTTCTGCTGGGCAAAGTTCTAGCTTTCCTCTATAATTTCCATTAACAGCTGGACTCTCTGCCCTTTCCTACCTTATAAGTAAAAGAGCTTAGGAAAATCTGGCAGGTTCCTTAACATGCAGTGAAGTTTTTTTTAATTCTTCATTGCAATTTAAAAATCCCTACTGGGGAATGAATTTTCTGATGATCCAAACTCATGCAAGTCAGGGAGTCTATTATATTAATGGCATATTTCATTGCTTTAAAATTCAAAAGTGACAATCTATGACACCAGTTAGGAATAATGGAGAGGGAATAAGCCCAACAGGCAAGGCAGTGAATGACACACTGCTCTGTGCAGAGCTTGTTTCCATCCTTGAGCACCTTCCTATGTCTGAAAGTACTGCCACAACAGAAAATGTATTGCACTAGAAGGAAAAGACTTTTTCTTGTCCATAATTGTCAGTATCTGCCCAATAAAAGAAATTGCACATTCTACTTATGATTATTTTGTCACTGTTGTGCCACTGCACAGTTTGGGCAAATCCTCCAGGAACCAGAAGGAAATGATTTGGAGGAATTCCTAAGGAGAAAAGGGATGGATGTCATTATTGAGACCTCTCATCTCTCTAAACAAATGCTCTCAACAGCAGTTACAAGGTCTTTCAGCTAAGTAAGCTACATCTGAAAAAGTTGAAACTATTGTCATAATGGCTGTAATAAATCCATGAATACCATCTAAAATTATTCATAGAAACTGCAATAATTTGTTTTATCTAAATTGTGTAAACATATAACAGTACCAAAAAAACCCCCAAACCAAACCAAAACAAAACTCCCTCAAACCTAAATTCAAAAATATATACAGAAAAATCCGTAAGGTGTCAGTGATTTTCACTGCACTAGAAACTATGAGGAATCCGATGATACAATCTTAATTAATTTTGTTTGATTTTATGAACTCTGTTTATTACTATGACCTCTGCTTTGCTTTAAAACTTTTTTATGGTAGAAAAAGGCAGTATCTTTGAATCTTAAACAGGAACATCAAAGACTCATCAAAGAGACACGCTCTTCGAGAAGAACAAAAAGAGACGAATCACCAACCACATCAGAGAGCTGAGCTGAGCAAGCGAAGGACTGGAAAGACATGCTGTCCCTAAGGATTCTGAAAGGTATCCCAGTGATGGTGATGATACAAAAGGGAGGAATTTGCTGTCAGATACTGTTTTTGTACACACCTTTAAAACTCCTCTGTCTATAAGCAAAGCCATTGCAAATTTAAGAAGGGCTTTAGCAAAGCAGACTGGTTTACGTCTTTTATTTGGTCAAAGAAATAAACCAAGGATCCTACTTCAGCAACTTCTGAATAGTGCATGCAAGTGATTTGCATTTATCCTGCAGTAGTGTCAGGTTCACCACTGGTATCAAGAGTCTGGGAAATGGTCTGTAGCCTTCCACTAAGGGGTCATTGGAAAGCAACATCATTTTTCCTCTCGAAGTTGTTCCCAGTGTGCCGAAACTTTGTGTGGTGTGTGTGCTTCTGCTCTCACCATATGGCATTCATAATGACCCAATTGTCAACAACAAAACTCATATTCCATACCCATTGAATTTGTTTTCAGAGATCTTTTTTTTTTCCTTTTCTGTCAAAACAAGAAAATTATACTTTACTTTCTATCAAAACTTGAAGCATTTCATATGCTAGCAGATGACTATCACTTTCAATCTTTATTGGACTGGGCTCAATTGTGACCAACAATACAGTCCAGAAAAGGCTCCAAAATCTTGCCCCCATTCCAACTCATCTCCCCCTCCCTTGATCTTTTTATTTCAGCTTTTCCCTTTCTTTTTTAATAGATGTAGATTTACTCCTCTCCCCCTAGATAACTGCCCAGATTTAATAAAAGCCATTCATTGCAACAAAAGAAAAAAATGCCCAAACCAGATAAAATCTGACAGAAACACTCACTGTTGGTTCTGTCATTTCCTAGAATCTGAGTTCATATCTTAACTCTTTTACCAAGCTTTGAGCAAAGCCATACTTATGCAAGTTTGAGGGGGAAAAAAACCCTTAAAATCTAAGGGAGGAATTTCTACTGAGTTGTATCAAGAGCTGCCATTTCAGGAACTTATGTCATACTAATATTCATTTCCCCAGTTTTTGAATCTTGCTTACCTCTTTTCATCCTTTCTGTCCACTGCCTACCTCTGTCACCATGCCTAAGATGCTCCCCACTCTTTATTGCCACTGAACACAAGCTGGCTTATTTTTCATTCCTTAATCCTTCTTTTTCAAAATAACTCTCTACTCTGTTGTTTTCTTTCCCTTATAGATTTTCTGTTTCAAATTAATTTTTCCCAGTTCTAGCTCTCACTATTGTCTTCTGCTCTGTCTTCTCTTCTGTACATCTCCTATCTCCAGTTCCTCACTCGTCTTTGTTTTTGGTCCAACCTCTTCCCATTGATAAGAAAAAAAGCTGTTTTCTAGCAAAACTTAGAAGGGCCAGCAGGTGAAAGTTGTTCCTTGGACAAGGAGGCAGGCTGCCAAGTCCAGGCAATTTGCTGGAATGTCAGAATTTTGCTATCAGATTTATAAGTTACTGCTTACAGTAACATAAACATGTGCAGTTTTGGCTCTCTGCAATTGATTTTTACAAAATTAGCAAGATATTCTATCTTTCAAAACAGTAGTCCATGAGGTGGCAGTGGTGGTGACAGAGATAATCCTGGAGTGAGTGTTAGATCCAGCTGTACAGGGGGCTCCTGAGCTCAGGGACACCCAAGCATCACCCCTGAGCCTTGTCAGGATTTGGAAACCTTTGTCAGACAACTAGGTGGTGCCAGGAGCATCCACAGGAGATTTAAACAGCTCTAGGTAGCACAAGTTTATATGTGTAGTGAAGGCCCTACTAGAGGAAAAAAGATACTAAAAAGAATAAAATATGGACTAATTATTATTAGAAGTGAGAAATCAATAACAAATAGAGAATAGGATACAACAGAGTGTTTCTCAGTCAAATATCTTACCTTTTAATGTGGAAAAAATATTCTTTCGTTAGTAATATCAACCCTGGAAACACCTTAAACTCTCACAAACAAACAAATGATGCACCTGAGGAGAAAAACCCCACGATTTTTAACCATTCAAGTTGTTTAATGTTATAGGCATTTAATAAGAGGATCTCACAGTAATGTGTGCAGCATCTTTCTTATATGTGCACCACTTATCATGGTAAAAATTACCCAGTATAGCAGTGAGTTGAATATAGTCCTTGTAAATTTAGTACAATATTTTATAAGTGTTTTCTAAAAGCATAAGTCCTTGGTGGTTGTAGGCTGTACATCTCACCACTCTGTGTTCTCATCATGTCAAATCCTTCAAGTGAAGTGACATTACACTCAGTCTGCACTAAACAGTGCTGGTGATTCACTAGACTGCAGTCTTCCTTTTAAGTCTGTACTGAGTCAATACTCTGATAGGGGTTTATTAAAGAGCTCCCTGATTTGCAGGTCTAATCCTTTGATGGAGCCTGCTGTTGGGATGTGTCCTCTTTTTGATCAAGTAACACTCACAGTAATTTTTCTGAAAGTCACAGTTTGCCTCTTAACCTGGATATCTTAGATAAATTCCAGCTCAGGAACAACATGCTGAAAACTCAAATCCCTTGGTGGTTTCAGGGACAGAAACCAAGTTACTGCTTGAGCTGTTTATTATTGATGAAAACTTCAACTAGTGGTGGTTCTTTGCACCAAAACTAATCACCTCTTGTGATTCCATCCTCAGCTGAGTACTCATTGTGCAGCTGTTCTCTGCATCTTAGAGGTGTTATGAAAACTAATAATTTCAGTCATTCTGAATGCACTGCAGACTTTTATGCAAGAGCTGCCATGTAAGGGTTGAATATTATTATGTTGCTTGCAATGTTATCATTACATTGATTTTTTTTTTCAGTACTGTCCAGCTATCTCCATACATGTTTAAAAATACAGCTTACAGGCAGCTAGGAAGCAATTCTTTCCACAGGCTTGGAAAACAGGGTATTAAAATATTTTGATCTAAAAACCTGGCATAGAAATTCATAATCACTTGACTTATCTAGAAAACAGAATTAAAAGAACCTTGTTGTGCTTCCTATTTTATATGAAATAAACACTATCTATAGACCATATTTAGAAAATGAAGATGTAAAATGTCTTTTGGAAAAAAAAA
>VXBB01006189.1:154079-189760 GCA_013399915.1 Illadopsis cleaveri
AAGAAGAAAAGAAAGAAAACAGAGGTTTCTAGAATCTTTAAAGGAGACCAGTCTTCCTGAATGGGAATGAGTCATCTATAATCACACATCACATCTAAGCAGTTCTCTGTCAGGTGTATAGGTTTAATTTCCCGCTGGATTATTAATTCTGTCACATAACGTGGGTGGGGGGGAAGGAAAGTTCTTTGAGCCTTGAGAATTTTTTGCTGTCCTTCCTTCCCTCCCCCTCCTCTAAAACTGTCATTTGGATGGCTCATATCTTGGTCTGTTACAGTGCCAAACACCGAGAAGCAGCAACAGTATTCTTTACAGTATTTTTCTTTTTCTCTGCTGAAATTCAAACTTTTTTTTTTTAACATTGTCCTAAAAGGCAATAGAACAAGTAATTTGTCAGGGATCCAGTGCAAGCTATAAGTCTGCTAGGATCTCTGGCCATTTTAAATCTCTGAACCAGACTGCAGGGAACAACTGCAAACAAGTGTGTGACTCCACACTGTGACTCTTCAGCTGTTAGGAAGGCATGGTGGAGACATGTTTGGAGGGACTCTGCTTAAAGCTTCTTCAAAAACCAACCAGGGAAAAGTGAGGAAAGGTCAGTTCTCTCCCTTCCTCATGTTGAAGTAAAATTTGTGTGTTAGCAAGCATTATGTGCCTCTTAGATCTTTTGCATTTTTACTTAAGAATAACAACCTTTCTAAAAAAAGGGAATAAAATCAGGTATTGGGGCTGCAAACATAGCTTCCATTGATCCTGAGAAGATTCAGAATTTTCTAAACTGTCAGAAATAATTTACTGAATGAAGAGTTGATCTTTCAATCATTCAGACCTGGATCATGACTAGAGTTTTCCATATTCCCTCTCTGAACATCAAGGAGTCAGATTCTAGCTGCTGGGGCAGCCCTGAAGAGAGAATATTTTCTGTACAACAACCTTTTCAATAACTTCAATTATGACTTACAAATAGAGGTATTTCTGAATTGCTCCATGTTCTTTGCCCTTAATTTAAATTTTATAGCTCTAAAAGCGATGGCTAGAATCTGGATCTGTCTCTCACAATGCACAAATGAGAAAACACTCAGCAGCCTGCATGGTTTTAAATAATTTCTAAATACTCCCAAGGCATCCGTCTTCCCTCTACATACCTGAAAAGGAGTTCTTAGAACATTAGGGTGTCTAATCCTCTGGTAACTGCTAAGTAGGCTGCTATTTTTCAAGCAGAAAGAGCTATTCTTTTCCCTCCCCCACATTGCCCTCAAAGAAACGTGGTTTTCATAAGAGCAAAATGGAGACTCTATTTGAAGTCTCTATAAAAAGACACACAGAGAACGAAAAAAAAAAAATCAATATGAGACCCTTTGGTAGCTGAAATTAGATGCTTCATAATGCTGTGCCAATCTCCCTGAGTGTCATGTACTTTACCTTCAGTGCCTTTTCACTTCTTTTTGTCCATTACCTGTGGGAATAAAATACAGTCTTAGGGTGTTTGGTTTGGCGGGCTATTTGTGTCAAATTTTCAAATGCCTTAGGATCTTTTATAAATTATTAGAAAAAATGTCACATCCCAGATCAATGATTGGAGTTCCTTTGTAATGAAATGCTCTCACATTAGGTGTTCCAAGTTCAGTTAAGTAGTCAGGGAGCATGTTTTGGTTATATCCTAAACAAGCTAAATCAGTAGCTTTTATGAAAGCTCATTGCTAAGGAAGACACCCAGAGCAGGCAGAAATAGTATGAGTGATGTGCTTCTCTGAGACTGCCTGCGGGAAAGTGATTTGGAGATATTCCTAAATATATTAGCATTGTACTGATGAAATGCCTCCAAAAGGAGACTGAGTTTGCAGTGGTTGCCTCAAAGTATTTTTGGATAGTCAGCTGCAAAGAACAATATCAAGCCCAACTTAGGATACATTTCTCCTTTGAAGGGTAGTCACACTGAAAAAGGGTTCCTAGAGAGGTGGTTGATGCCCCAAACCTGTAAATATTTAGGAAGCATTTGGACAATGTCCTTAAAACCATGCTTTAACTGTTGGTAAGCCTGAGATGGTCAGGCAGCTGGACTAGTCGTAGGTCCCTTCCAGATGAAATAGTAGTTCTGTTTGATTCAATTCTATTTCTTAGAATATGCTGTTTAAAAAAAAATCTATTGAACAGTTCTTCAGAGGTGCAAGCAAACTACAGCTTTCTTTTTTCCTAGTGATACCCATCAAAAGGCAATGTTGTTGAACACTCCTATGGGAGAAGTGTGTTTTAGTGGTTACCCATGGTTTTTTTTGACCTTCACAATCCTGATTAAGTCAAGAGGCTGAGTAGTTCATCTTGTTCAAAATGCTGCCTGACTGAAGCACTGTGAAGCAGCAGGAGAAACACACTGAGGAACACCCCAAGGTTTTTCTGCTAGTTTGAGGAAAACAGCAGGGAAATCCAGTTCAGCTCTTCATCAGCAGAGCAGCTTCTGCAGGACAAGGCAGGGGGAAATACTTAAAACTGGGCATTCTCTCCACTCCACTATTAATATGCAAAACAATTCTTTACAGAGTGAAGAAAAATGTAACTGTTTTATGTATAGAAACACCTGGTCATTGCCTTAACTTCCCTTCTATTTTCTTTTTTCTTAAAGATGAAAATATTACCAGGGTGAGTAAAGAAGGATGTAACGGTTCTGTTTTCTAGGGATAACAAAAAAAAAAACCTATAAAGAAGTTGATGCCAGTATGTTAGCATTTTTATTTATTGAACTCAGCACATTAAACTGTTTAATAGCATCTAAGTTTATTAACTGGTGGTATCTACAGCAATGCAAGTTAAATTTCAATCCCTGTGTTTCAATCAATTAATAGGTGATGGTGTTTTGAACTGTAGGCAAGACAACAGGTGTAGTCCCTGGATAGCCTGTACCCCTGCCAAGGGTTACAAAATGTTGAATTCTGCATCTGTGACCTTTATGTAATGAAGAAGGTCATTTTAATGCTAGGACAGCTGCGCTAAGCCATATGGTGAGCTAGAAATGGTGTGATCACCGCTCAAAATATGTTGGAAAGATATTATTCTAGTGCTGCATGCCCTCTGCTATCCTCAGGCAGAGTCTTATTTGTCATAGAGTAAAAGCATAATCATTTGAAGAAAAATGATCTGGAGTACTTAAACAATATTAAGTACTTAAACAGAAATATTCACTGCTGGATCTGAAGATCATCTTATGGACATTGCTCTCACATGCCCTCGCCTTTGGCTTGGGATGCACACTGCATTTGCTGCAATCCATCATAGGACCAGTGAAGCCAGGAGCTCTCACAAGTAATGAATTAATGAGCCTAATTAGAGAACTGTGGGTTATTTCTGCTTCTGTTTATATGGCATCATGTTTTAAGGCCACAATACAGCCCAGATGCCAGTCAACAGGATGAGAAGACTCCAAGTGGTGAGCACCCAGAATAGGAATGTTCCTTCGAGTACCTGCTGTCCAGCAAACTGATCATTGCTCAGATTTGAAGGAACTGGCCCAGATTTTATATTTCTCCATGAATGTCTCTCCGTACAACTTAGTGATGCAAGAAGACCCGCCCCCCCGCTCCATGTGGATGGAGCTAGTTTTTAGGTGAAATGAATGTTGGAAAAGGTATTCAAGTCCCAAACAAATAAAGCTTGTGTAAGAACGCAGTACAAAATAACCAGGAGAGCCAGTCTGCTTGTTCTCAAAAGCTGCCCTACTATTGTTAAGAGTATTAAGATTAGAATCAGGATGTGCTGAACACAAGTGAAACACCTGTGATAAATGCTCCGAAAATAACTCAGCAGTACAGAGCTCTTACTGGGTCACAAATTACTTGATTAAAGCTGGAAAAGCCAAGGTTATTTTTGTTTTTCTTTGTCAAAGCCATGCCAATTTTCTTCCAGAAAACAATGTTTTAATGTTGAGTTTTAATGGGATTCTTATCATTCAGATGCAGAATATAACATTTGAGGGATTGTCAATTTTTTTCCTAATGTTATTCCACTGTTACATTGGAAACGCTTGATGAATTGATAAAAGGAAAAAATATTAGAGTGTTTCACATAAATGAAGAAAGACCATGTCCAAGAGAATTCCTTGATTTTAGGAAAATTGCCCTTTGTTGTTATATAAAACAAGAAAGCTTTGCATTGATCTGCACTTCCTTCAGATTAAGAGATTGATAGCTTTGTCTCAGTAAGGTAATTTAAAATCAGCTCTGAAATAGGCCAGCAAAATTATCACACCCTTTTTTTGAAAGAATCAGATGTAATGAAGGAGATTACAAAACAAGAATTTTGGTTATGATGGGTGTCTTTCCTTTTCCCAAAAAAACTATTTTCCTGGAAGGTAATCAATAATTTAAAGAAATTTGGGCTTGATGCACAAAAATACTACTTGCAACATCATGATGAAAGATCACGAATGGAATGTTCTTAGAGGTATCATTTATAAACAAGTTAACTGACTGCCAAAACTTCTACTCTACTATTAAGATTCCTACTGAGCTCTCCAGAGATTTACCTCTTAACTAGGGACAGGGATTTGTCCTAAGCAATTGCACATTTGAGGGTAATAACTGCACTTGTCTTCTTGTCTTTCTGCTTGTGTTGTCTGCTCTTACAGTGAAGGTATGAAGAAGTCAACCTGTGCACTTCCTAGGCAGCCAGGGTTAAAAAAAAAACCTAAAAAAACAAAGGCCAACACCTGTAGACTTTTGGACGATAGGAGAGTACTATGGGCAATCTGCATTTCGATATTTCTCCTGAACTCTAAGAGAAGCCTCACCACTGGTTTATCTACAGGATTGTATTTCCAGCATCTGTGCAGTTAGTCTCTAGTGAAATACTCTGTTCAAGACACCCACTAATTTATTTCTGCTTTTGCCAACTGATTTATCCTGCATATTAATATTAACAATCTTGTTTGTACAAATGGGTCCATTAATTCTAACTTCATTTCCTTTTCAATTGGTAATACATGTAAAGAACAATAACCAATGCAGCATAATTTTACCCATGGCTGTTATAAGTGAGTACACAATATCACATTTATTTCCTTCTAAAAGCATTGCTTTTAAATGAGCAAAAGGTATTGCAACAGTGTTAGCTTTTTTCCTTCCCTCAATGCATTGCAAAGATGTGAGAGGGTTGGGAAAGGAGAAGCCATTTAAAACCAAAATGGAGTTTGAGAGCTTGATCCAAAGTCAGATTCCTCCAAGGAGAATGTTTCCTTTTACTTTGTGAGGGTTTGGTACAGGCCCATAATGACCATTAACAAAGATACCCCGGCAGACATAGAAAGAGCAAATACTCTGCAAACGTGGCCATAATAAACAGTATTTAACTGAGTCATTATGGAAAAAGGAAGAAACTTATTACAAAGCATGGCTGAAAAACATACTGTGAATTTCATCACCAGAAAAATCTGACATCACAATCCAAATCATGCAAGCCAAGAAAAATTAGTAAACATTCTTTCATAAATTAAATTTGTATTATTTTTCAGATTAGGAGCACAAAAATAGATCAAGTGACAGTTGCTATCATACTTCAGTGTTAGATTGTACAGCAGGGAAGGCAATCAAGAAAGTTAAAACTACCTTTAGAAAACTCAAGCAGTAAAAAGGAAAAGAACAGAGTTGTACTAGCTTTTGCGTTTGTATCAGGCAAGACCCTGAATAATCAGGAAAGATAAAATGAGATCCTTCATTATGGAAAAATACTAAGAGGTTCCAATGATCTTGTTTCTGTGAGAAAAAGGGTTGGTTTACTGAAGAATTCTTGGTGGTATGACTAGAGCTTCAAAGCTCGTATAGATTCTCACACAGAATGTTCCAAGAAAAAGCAGTTCAGTTCAACATCAATATTGCCATCTTGCATGGTCAATACATGTACACCAAACTCAGCACTTACATCCCACTGCAGTTGCTTCCATGAATCCGATGGAGAAATAATTTTTTTCAATTGAATTTTCTAAAGACAGTCTATATTTTAAAAGCTTTTGTAAGAGGGGCAAAACTCATGAGTTTCTAAAAAGAAATTTTGCCACTTTCTCTGGGAAGTATTTTTACTATCTCCTATCAACTCTGTCCTAAAATCTTCTTACCAGAATGGGCTAAAGCATCACATAAATCATCATATACATCAACATAAATTCCCCAGTAGAATAAGCATCTTCAAACAACTGAGCTGGCCTTTGTGAGTGGAAATGTCCATTGCCACCAAGAGATCTCTCTGACATGTACTCCAGAAAGAAGTATTGCAACAATAACAGAAATGAGCTGACTGATTGCTTTCCACAGCAATCTATGTATTTTACTTTTCCATGTTGTTTAGTGGTGATTTATTAAATAATTTCTGAGAAACACCTGTCATGTAGGTCATAGCCCACCACAATATTTGGTATAGAATATCAAATTCGATATCAAACATATTTGATATCAAATCTGGATCATCTTTCAAATTATCCTGGTTTGGGTTTTTTCCCTTGGAACTCAGAGAAATTACAATTGAACATTAACTCTTAATGAAGTATACTGGATGACAGCTGATTTTGCCTACTTACTTTCATAAAACTTAGGAGTGGGTACAAGAACCTGACAAGACTGTAAGGTACAAAGACCTGGGGGTTGGAGTTTTGCCCTAAGGCATGTCCAGTGCTTCACAGGGAGCAGGCTACAAGCTGGCAGGAGATTTCACGGCAAATTTTTCTCTGTGTGATGGTATCAGAGGCCATTAAGTGGTTCATTCCTCTAACAAGTTTATCTCCCTCACTGACAGGCCAAGACAATAAAAATTACTTCAGAAAGGTCTATGGGACTACATAAACCCTGAATACACTAAGTGTACAATTAAACAGTAAAAGCACATTATTACAATGTGTCACAAGTGCAGAGCAAAAGAGATCAAGGGTCTCTGCAACAGGAAGAAATTTGTGCAGTTAAGTTCCTGGACCATCTGTGGTAATGTCAGATGAAATTAGGCAAAAAAAAAAAAAGTAGAAATAAACCAAGCTTTGAATGTCCACCCCATGGAAACATTTCTTCATTCCCACAAAGGCATCAGTCTCTTTAAACCTCAGCAAGCCAGAGTAATCAAGCCCCTGAGAAATTTTAAAGCAGTAGGAGTGCTCCTGTGCTACTCCCAGCAACCTGTTTCCACCTCCTAGTGCATAAAAAAGACAACTCTCGTCTTTTCATTTCCCCATCTTCTGTTTCCCTTGAACCATCCAGAGAAAAATTTCCCAAGCATCTTTTTCTTCCTCATCCTCCTGGCTTCATCTTCCTTTTTGGTATCTCTTCATAATAATTCTTTTTGGAAATGCCCTCTGCATTTTGATTTAATTTCCCAAATCAAAAACCCACTCTGTGTAAAAACTCTCTTTAGCATAAAGTTGGCAGGCTTTCTCCCTTGCTGATAACAGGCATTTAGGTTTGTTGCCAACAGTTACTTCAATAATAGTCTCACTGTCTTACTGACAATTAATGTAGGCTTCCCTGTTAGACCGGTAATTAGGCCTTCAAAATGTCAGAATCTGGTCCAGGTTGAATATCCTGGATAATGATTGTGAATAAATAAATAAAAATATAAAAAAGTGAATAGAAAATGACAATATCTGGCTGAAAAGCAATCCAGATCTCAGTGTGATCCTGCTCCCTGGTATGGGGGGCCAGGCAGGCTCAGTCTTGGGAATTCTCGTGGTTGGCTCCCTCTGGCTCACTCAGCCAAATCAGTGTGGTTCCTTACCAGCTGAATTGAGTACTTTAACATGAGAAAGAAAACAAAATCTGTCAGTTTGCAACACACAGAAAGATCTCTTTGAAACACCAAGTGCCACTGCAGTGGGTCTTATTATTAGTAGTCTTAAAGAATACTGCAATTAAAATGTCTGGAATGAAAGTCGTGCTCCACTGCATAGTAGGTGATGGCAGAAAGACAAAACCAGGAGCAAGAGGATTCCTAGTTATGCCAAGTTATGAAAGAGGACCTGCAACACATTCCTCCCTACTCAAACCAGGAAAATTGAGTAAGGGGCATCTTCTATTGACCTTTGTCCTAATAGCATGCATATTTACAAGACAGGTCACAGAATCAAAATAAATATTCCTTAGAAGTTTTCCTTCTCTGGGAGGATTTGGAGAGTTAAGCTGCTGCCAGTTGAGGTGCACAACGTTCCTGTCCCACGTCTCTGAGTCACTTCTGCTTTTAAAAACACTGATTTGTCAGCAGACAGACATTTAACCAAGTTCTGCCAGCTAAGCTCTATAATACAGCTGCCCTTTTTGACCTGTGCAGTTAGACAGAGGATTTTGGTTCAAAGGAAAATCTAAGATTAGACTGACAACTCTTCTATGCAACCTGTGTATTTCTAACTAGGGTTCTACAGGCAAAATAAGAAAACAATTTGTGTATGAGCAAATTCACAGCCTCTTTTTATTTAGCCCTTTCTCCTAAACCCCATAATGTTTACTTTTCTTCTGATTACTTTTTTCATAGACTCTTCAGTGCCTTTTTTTCCACACATATTTCCCTGCAAAAGAAGGAGAAACTCTTAACCATATCCCTTCATCCACATATGCCCCCAGCAGTGTACAGGAATGGCTGTATCCCAGAAAGTGTTGTACCATCTTGGTCTGAAGGACAAGATACCAAGTGTTCTTACTTGTTTTTACATTGTTTATTAATAGTGAAAGAGATGTAATATTAATGTCAGGGTGATTGAATCCAACCATAGCAACAAAATTTGCTACTGTCTTCCAATTTAATACATTGGAAAAAAAAAAGCAGATTCTGTTTCCAAGTTGTGTCAAACACAATTTTTCAGTACATATATAAAGGAAATTATAAAAAGGAGTTACACATTTTCTCTTCTATTTAGAGGGAAGAAGACTGTTCTGGGTTTTTTAATTTCAGATAAAATATCTCTGTTTTCAGAAAAGTTTACATATTTAACATTTAAATGAAAAGTGTGTTCTAGCTATGGAAAAATCATTGATTTGGCAGCAAAGTTATTCTAGAAAATGGAGGTATCTTTATTCTGAAGCAGCAGAATAATATTGTTTATATTTTGTGTTGGTTTTCTTTTGAACTGAAAAATCTGGTTATTTAAAAAATAAACCAATATTATATTTCAGTCTGCCATATTCTGCAGGCAAAAAACATCAGACTTGCAAAGTGCTGTAATCACTGAAAATAAGAAACTGGAGTTGATAAGCTTGGCTCCCCATATAATCATTTCAGGTGAATTGGTGACAGCTGAAATCAAATTCTGGGGATGAGCAGATGTGTCTTTAAATGGCTGAGATTACTGAGTTCTTTTTCCCTCTTTTCTGTATATGCAGACTTAAGGGGGAAAAAAAATGTATTTTAGGGCTTTGATAATACAGCTCTTGAAACAAACTGTCTTTTTCATCTTTGCTCATGTTTTTGAGAAGGAGAGGGCTTTTGATTGAGAGAATAGTACCAAATCCTGCCTCCATTTTGAAAGATGGCTTCTTCCCCTCTGTTTCAAATGCTGTGTCTATTGCATTTTGTTTACAGATAAGTTTATTTGTTGGCCTATGTGTGTGGTGTAGTGATAAGGAGGTTCTGGTCTTCTCAATAGGCTAGAAGGATGAGTGCTTCCACTAGGAAAAAGAATTGCTTATGGGTTTGATTTTAAGGTTTTTTTTTAGTTTTAACTTTCTAAATTTTTCTCCAGGCTCCCTACAGCTAGCAGAGAAGAGCAGAGAAATTCCAGCTGGGGTAGAGCTGAGAATGTGCAATCTATGTTTGATATCTCTTCAATTTAGGTAGGGGGGGTTATTAATTTCTGAGGTCTGTGAAAGAGGTGGGCATGGAGGTGATGGGCTGGAAAACACAGCTCTGGAAATAACAGCAATTTGAGGAGAGAGGGGATGAATCAGAGAAACCTGGAAAAGGACAGTAAATTTTCCTTCTTTAAAAAAAAGGATTTTTTTTCTCCTCTGTAGAAAATCAAAGGGAATAAAAGAGGATAAAGGAGAGTTTGAGGATGGAAGCTGTGACCCAAGCACCATTAACAACACACTAGCTGCTCTGAACTAAATCTGCATTTCTCTTATCCTATTAACTGGGAAGGCCAGGTTATATTTACTGCTTGCTCCAATTAAAGAGCAGCACAGAGCAGCACCACCTCTAGATGAAGCCTCTGTGGCAGATTCTTCATGTGGTTACTGCTGTCCTCCCCTTCTTCCTCCCTACTCAACTATGACCCAGGGAGCCCCCTTGTCCTCCTCTGCCCTGGGCTTGTCAGGGGAAGGGCAGTGCACATCCCAGCTCTGATGGCATTTAATCTTTCCTTACTGGCTCTGTGAGCATGTCGTCAGGAAAGGTGGAAAAAAACCTGTCCTTGCTGAATTGTAAACTGCAAACAGGGTGGCCAGGGGAGGGGTTCAGAGAATTACCTTGAAGTGCATTTTAGTGCCACCTGGGATTTAGGATATTCAAGAAGTAGCAGAGATTTTTAGAGAGGGCTTGACACACACAAATGTCTCCAGTGAAGAAAAAGAACAAGGTCTTTTTCAGCTTCCTGCCTGCAACCCACAAAACAGCTGCAAGGGAAGTGAAGATCTTTGAAAAAGATCATACCCTCCCAACCTGGAAGGACCTTGCTTATCATTTCAAAATAGAAGAGAACAAATGCTAGAGCATTCAGTTGGATTTTCAGTTGCTGAAAAGCTTTGCTTTCCAAGAGATCAGGTCTGGCTCTCCTGGGTTCTGTAGAGGGTCCAAGAGCTCCTTATCATCTCTCCAGCAGTGTATACTGCTGGAGCTGGCAGCCAAACCTATGCACCAGGTTTCTTTTATTCTGATACACATTTATTTTATGTTTAGGACAAAGTAATGAGCATTACAGATGCCCAGCAAAGGTGTGTTGTTACACCTCAGTGAGGGTAACCAAGGGTGGAATAACAGCTCTGTGCTTGCTCCAGTTAACTGAAGGGACCATGCAATTGTGCTGAGAAAGGCATAGTGGGACCAAGCCAGTATCTCAGCCTGCAAGGCAGGGTGAGATTTAACAACCTTATGTACTACCTACAGTGCTGTCCAATGCAGCCCTGTTGAGGACTGCAAGCATTGTGCTGGTGAGTAAAGTGGAAGTAGGATTAGGCCAGATGCCAAAGGATTATGAACCAAGATTAATTTGTGCAGTCTTCCTCTACAGCACCTTTAAGAGCCAAAATGGCCATCATGCTTATTTCTTCTCTAGTCCACCTAGAAGATATTAGAAACTGCACAGTTCAAGTTCAGCACAATTTCTGACTGGCAATCACAGACATGATTTCTCATGAATAGGCTGTGATCTGGTGAGTGCTTCTAGCTGAAGATGGCTGCTGTGTCAGACTTGAATGAGAAAGCCCGTACTGGTTACCCCAGTCTTGTTACGTGAGAATTTGTAGCATATTTTCCTTGAAACAAAGAAACATGGCACGTAAGGCAGCCAGAGACCGGCAGCATTTCTCTCCCAGAGCTACCCAGTGTTATTATCTTGGAAGGCAGCACTGCCATCTGGGGATGGAAAAACAATATTTCAGTCACAGTTACTGTCTCAGGAGGGGGGTGGTGATGGAAACATGGAAAAATAAACAGAAGCTTGCAGTAGCTCACAATGATTTTCTTACAGTATACATGAATCAACAATCCCCTCTTGGATTATTACTCTCAAATTGGTTTACATTATTTTTCCCTTTAATACAAAGGTTCTACCCTTCTACAAGCATAAGTGGGGTCTTGCCTTTTTAATGTTTGTATCATTTAACAACTGGCTACATGGTGCAAATGCTCTGCAATGAATTCCCTGTAATTCCTTGAATTACAATATTATTCCCTTTTTGCTCACTTATACCAGTAAACAAGGGAAAAAGTGATTTGCTGAGCCCCGCTAATAAACTGTTCTGGAGGTCAGTCTGCAATATTTGAAATTCACAACAAATAATAATGCAGACATTACCGTACCCATATCTTTTGACATCCTACTGAGTCTACTGTCATTTTCTTTACACACAGCATTCATTCTGAAACATGTGTCTTATTCCTGGGAAAATTGCTGTCCTTTCTTCCATCTCATCTAGGTCTGTCAGGATCTCCTTCTGTTTCACTAAGAGAGAAATTTCTGCACATACTTACATAGCTAATTATTTCTCTGATCTTGTCTAAAATCCATGTAGAATATAGAGCTGGCAGTCTTAAAGAAAACCCACAACCTCAAAAACACACAACCCTCTCTAGATCTGATAGTCAGCAACATGATTTTTTAGGAATTATTATATGCTGGCATGTAGCCAGCTGCTTCTGATGTCTTGAATGGCCTGTATGTTTTCTGTATATGTGTGTTCATATCAAGTGTGATGACATTAGAAGCATAAGCTGATCTGAGACCACACAGGAGTCAGAAGGATGATTTCCGTTCCCTCTCTGCCCTTAACCTTGAGCTTATATCCTTTCATTGTGTTGGCTCAGCCAAGCAAATTGACTTTGCTGAAAAATTTGTGCTTGTTTTTTATTTTTAATTTTCTGTGGTGAAGGTTAATCTTCAGCCAGATCTGGTCTATGTGAACACTGGCACAAGAGAAAATTGAGATCCTGCAGTTAAAATTGCTGTTTTGAGAGGTGGTACAAGATATGTATCTGCTTACACTGAGCATAGAACCATATCCTCCCACACGCAGTTTACAAATCTAATAACTGACTCATATCTGAGGTATCGTGTTTAAGTCCAGAAAACTATTACATGAAAATTCTGATAGTTCATAAGTTTTCTCAAAAAGTCCATTTTTTGCTGTAAAACATACAGAAGGAGCCTTTGTTTTAACCCCAAAACAACATAAAATGGAACAAGCCTCTTAAGGCTGAGTACAGAAATTTTTATGTAGATTCTAATCTTATAAATAGATTATATAAGCACACCCAAGCAGATTGTCCCAAACAATAGTATCTGAACTGACTCACTACTTATGTTTTATTTGCCATTTAACAGCAAATAACTGCCCTCTGTTTGAAGCCACTTTCTTTTTATATCATTTGCTACTTTAGTGAGCCCATCTACCTCACCTCTGATGAAAGGATTCTCCTGCAGTAGATAGAAAACATTTTTAATTCTGTCTTAGAAACCTTTATTTTTACACAATTTTCATGGAGAAATGTTTCATAATAAATGCCAAAGACCCGCTTATGTTTATGAAATACATCTGCCATCAGACAGGCTTTACTTACTCACAGGATAGAAATAATTTGGTGTAGCATTTATGCTGTCAATCTATTTAGCAGTTTGCTTAAGAATGAAGTGACCAGAGTGATGTTAAATTCAAATGTGACTCCCCAGCACAACTGGGTCCAGATATTCCAGCTGTGGGAGCCTCCAAGCCTTCAGCTGCCAGAAATTATGAAGAAGGGACAGTTAAGGTCTGCCCTCACCGCAGAAATCTAGTCTGCAGGATGACTAGGAGCAACTGCCTGCCCTCTTTTCTCATCTCTTCTGTAAATATGGAAGGAGTTTTGTTGACTGGGATCATATGAAGATTTTGGAACCTGACATTAAGGCTGGCCACCCTTTGTGCATAGCATTTTGAAGCAAATTTTTGCACAGTTATCATACCAAAGATAGCAGCTGCTACTGATGCTTGCCAGAATTCTATGTACTTTTATAAGTACCTGATTTTGCTCTAATGTAAGACATTAAAAATGTTGCTTTTATATGAGCAACAAAAAAATATCTTTCTGGGCTTCAGGTCAGTATTTCCAGAATGAAACTTAAATCTACTTAATAAGGTCCTCAAGAGGTTTATTCATTCTTAACCAAGCCAATAACATTGCCTCTTCAGGCCACTTTACACAGACTGTAGTATTGAGCATTAATACTGGACAGCTTCCTATCATCTCAGGTCAGCTTAATGGCTTTTCTGTCTGAAAGTTTCAAAGCACTTCTGAACCTCAAAAGATGCAGGTGATATATTCAAAACTGCCGGGGGTTGTGGACACCCAAATCTCATTAATTATAATGGAAAAAATGGTCTTTCAACCCCTAGAGGCAAGTCTGAAAAACTCAGCCAGATGGTATTGTTATTAAAGCACAGAGCTGGGAGTTAAAAGCTGCTGTGAAGAGCTTCACAAAGGAAGCAGTGATGTGCACTAGAACAATTAGCATTACTGGATTTACAAAAAAACCCCAAACAAAACAGGTGTATGGGTACATAATTCAATATAGTCTGTTCTACACTTGGCAAAACTTAAAAGCATGGGCATACAAGTCCTTAGAGCTTTCAGGTTTTTTGTGGCCTGTAAAATCCCTCTGAGATAATTCCTTCCTGTCTGTTGAACTTATTTTGCTTCTGCAGTAGCACCTATGGAAGTGGTTGATACATGGCTGAGTTTTATACTTGTACTTTAAAACAATTCTAACAATTATTATTTACTGAGGGCAATCCACATGGAAAGAAATTATACATTTTCCCCCCCACCGGTACTTTAAAGTTATTGTTTCAACTCATTGAGTGCAACTTATTACAAATGCTCCATGCTAGAATTGCTTTAGGATGTACTACAAACCAATGCGTACATTACAGGCCATGAAGGCTATTAACACCTGCAAAGAAATAAGAAAAAAACAACTGAAAAACCCCAAACCAAAATAAAAAATGCTCAACCACCAACCTACTTGATAAGACAAAACAAGCTTGTGTCCTCTGTTTTATGGGAATCAAAAAATCAAAAGAAAAAAAAATGGATATTGAAAAAGAAACATCTGGAGAAGGAGGAAATTAGAACATGTTTTCAAATATGTACTTTTCTTTAAATTACACAGCCCTTCCACAAAATATGGTGGAATGATCAGCCAGACACAGATCTAATCAGGACTGGAAGAGCTGCTTGATTAAACACAGATATTAAATTTGTTCATCACAGAATCGCAGAATCAGCTAACTTGGAAAAGACCTTTGAAATCATCAAATCCAACCTATGATCTTACACCAGCTTGTCAACTCAAGAAGATCTGTTTCATAACCTTGCCAGGCACCAAGATCAGGCTGTAATTTCCTTGATCCTCCTTCCAGCCCTTTTTATGGATGGGCATCACATTGGCCAGCTTCCAGTCACCTGGGAGCTGGTCCTGGTGAACCAGGACTGATGAGAAATGATGGAGAGCACCGTGGTGACTTCTTTCCCCAGCTGTCTCATCACCCCAGGGTGGATCCTATCTGGTCCCATAGACTTGTGAACATCTAAATGGCACAGCAGGTCATGAACTGCTTCCTCCTGGATTGCAGTGGTGTTATTCTGCTGCCTGTCCCCATCTACTGGCTCAGGCCAGTTGTCCTGAGGTCAACTTGTCTTATTGTTGAAAACTGAGGCAAAGAAGATGTTAATTACCTCATTTGACAACATTTTGACTCTTCAACTGGAATGAAAGCTTGCTAACAGTCAATAGTAGCACAGCTCTCGAGCTGCTACAGTTTTGCAGAGTGGATGGGCATTTCCTCCTGGAGACCAGAAGCAAACTCTGGGAGCATCAGGGCTTGTGTTATTCATAATCCATACAACTCTTGCTCCCCTATAACCACTATAAAAGAATAAGCCAAGTTATGTCTCAAGGATTATATCTCAAGGATTTGTTACATGTCTACTTCCTTATTGTTTCATAGGAGAGAATTTGTTCTCTTCTTTCGTTTGCTCCATATTACAAAATATTGCTAGACTATCAAAAATCACAGCAAGAGGAAGACATCTTTTTTAAAAAAATTCCATTTTGATTGCGGTCAAAGCGCTCATAGTCTATTAGTTCTGTTCGTCTTACACACACCTATGCTTTTGCATCTGAGTCCCAATCTTGGCAAGATAGCATCTTGTAAGACAAAGTGACTTCCAGGGTCTTTGAAGTGACACTTTCTTGTTGGGAATCACAATTGTTCTGAAAATGAGGGACCAGTGAAGGTGGCAAATCACAAGTGGGATGCTATGTTTCATCTGCATTACATGAACATTGAACTCTTTTTTATTGGAAAAATATGAAAGGGGTATGTGCAGGGTATTCCTTCAGAGCTAAATGGAGTATCCAGCTCATGGTGTATCTTCTCTGAGGAAGCTGACTAGCTGTGGAATAGGTTCAAAATTCTCTGTAGAATAGTGAAATCAAGTCACAACTATAAACAGCTGCACCTATAAAGCACACCCATAGGACATAGGTTTAAAGCACCGTCAATTTTACGCAGCTGCAGTAAAGGAGCTGTTAAAGGACTTTGGGAAATGGAAGCAGAAAGTATCACAGAGAAGCAAAAGAGTCTCCAGAGAAGCATCCATCTGAAGGGGAGGTGAGAAGATGGAAGCTTTACTTTTTTCCCTTTCCCAGGAATGACGAGGAAATAGGTGGAGAGTGGACAAAAGAGCATATCAGCAAGTGTTAGCATCTCACAAATGTCAGGGTCAGCATATGGGGTTGGACAGGCCTTTGGCCAGATACTCTACATCTGCTCTCTTGTAATTTGCTGCTGTGTCAAGATCTGCAGATTTGTATTAGTGAAAGCAAAGAGGATGACTCTATGCATCTCTCTACTAGCATCTTGGTGGGTCTCTAAAGAATGCAGAGAAGTCAGTGCTCTGGATAATATGGAAGTCATTAAAAATATGAAATGAAGTGTTAGTTCCTAAGAAACAAGGAAACTCAAGGGTTTTCTTAGGAAAAATTTATTGAGGGTTGCCTTCAGGCCTATCTCAGTAAATATGAAAGTTTGGTCATGAAAGGAGCCAACCCTGCAGGCTGTTGGCCAAGTAAGACTCAAGAGCTGATGAGGCTAGAGCAGTGGTGACCTAGAAACTGGATCAGTAGGGGATCTGATCTGTGTAACTAGTATCACTGGGACACCACACGGAAGGATACATTAAGCTTCTCTGTTTGCTTATTTTTTTTGTAGGACACTATTTTTCTTCAAACCGAAAGTTTCTCCTATTTATAAATGCCCCCATTTATAAATTATATGTGGTTTTCTTTTAAGAAACTACATAAAAAAGATGGGATGTTTCACACAAACAGGTTTGTAATGAACACACTAATGCTGGCAGAACTGTAACAGGGAATATCTATATAGAGGGGAAAAAACCAACTCTCAGAGGAAAAAATGCCCTCCCACCCTTGCCTTTTCTTGAAAGGTAGCAAGAGAAAGTTTTCCTCCATTCCAGTAAGCAGCCTTGCCTGAGGCCATTGTTCCAGTGACACTGCAGGGGAAAAAACCTGGAGGAGCCATCACATGTCCCACTTGCCCTTTCTAATACGTACCCTTTTTGTTAAGAAGGCAGCTTTAATTGAAAATATGTCTGCTTGTAAAAGAAGAAGGGTCATGATCTTGCTCCACAGTGGGAGTCTGCAGGAAAGAACTGGCCTAGCTTTGTTAAAATGCCTTTCTCCACAAGCTGGATGCTATCTCTGCATTGTCCAGTCCTGTTCATATGCATATCACCCCTCAACGTTCTGCTCCCAGTGGCTCAGTTGTTTTGTGGCTGTCCCAGCAGAAATAAGTTCAGCCAAGATACCTCTTAAAGACAGCTTTCTGATGAAGGTGAAGCAAGGCATGAGGAAGGGCACAGACCTGCATGCAGGGATGCACATTATCCTCCGTGTGCACCCCAGTCCACTGGGTTCAACCACTCTGAACAGCGAAAGAATTTGCAGGTGTTCATGCTGTTACTGTTTGTAAGACTGTCTGAGCTTATGATATCCTAGTAATTTTCAGTTGCATGATGGCATTTTGCCCAAACAACAGCAATAAAGCAGAAAATCAAGCTAAGGATCAAGCCATTCTTAGACTGTGAAGTTTACGAAAGCTGTGAAAAAAAAAGAATAGAATTCATGGTCCCACTACCAAATCTAGTGTTAATTATTACTTAAGCTGTAAACCAACTAAACAAGGCATTTAGAGACTTTAATCCTGAAACTCAAAGGACACTTCCTTTTGAAAAGCTAACCTTTTAAAGGCCTCGAAGTTGACCACTGCCTTGTTATATGGGTACAATACAGAGCTCCACTGACACTGCAGACAGACTGCAGAGAGCTGCCTTCAGGAGGCCTTTTTAAAAGAGATCTGTACTCCTCCAACAGCCAGGGAAAGCAGCAAGAGGATTAGTGACACCTCATTTCTCCTGTCCGCTACAATCAGCTAAGGACTTGGAAAGGACAGCTTTACTCTTTTGAAGTCTAAGTTGTGTGGGGTAAAAGGATACTTTTACCCTAAATCTTTCTCTGGTGGTAGGAGCTGAACTCATTTTCTCTAGGTACTCAGGAGTGTTATAACAGGTTGTATGTTGTTCCATTACACTGGTCCTGACACCTCTTGCTGATGGCAGAGGCAGCACCATTTACCTGTCGTTTTTTTCCTGACAGAGAAATCACAATAAATATAAATCAATCACTTTCCTTTGGAGGGTATCAGCAGGAAGACAGAAACATTGCTTCTGAATTAAAGCTATTCTGAAGAATTTTATTTTCCCCTTGGGCTAATACTGAAGGGCCGGCATGTTAAATGGCATAAATCAGCATAGTCACAATATCACCTAAGCTTCTAAGCAAAAGGGTTCGTTGCCACTCTAAAGAGAGGCCCGACCTCTACCATGAGAATATTTCCACATATCACACTTGTAAACCATTGACAATTGAGATCACAGTATAAATTTTGATGATGAAAAGATTTATGTAAAATAGAGTGACTGACAACATGGCATCAACTTTGCTCAATTGAAAGCAAGTGATGTATCCAGCATAACCCAAAGTTACTGTGAAAAGCAAACACATTTGTAACTCATCTGTTAAAACAGCAGGAGAAAAAAATTGACTGATTGCTACCGTCTGAGAAATAGGATAGAAGCATTTTAGTTGGAAGTAAAGTTCGTGAGATTTGCCTTATATTCTGCTTGTTTAGTTTTATTGTCTGAACCTGAGAGGTCCTACTTCAACAATGAATTCGAGTCCATTTTCAGACTTTGCTAAAACAAACCGAACTTGTGTAAAGCCTTTGGGCTGTCAATCCATAACCCAGTAAGGCAGCCTTTCCATTAAAATTCAGTGGCTAAATCTACCCTGACCTTTGAGGGCCTTCCTGCTTGCCTCCAAAATTCAGGCACAGTCTATCCTGACTGCGAATTTGCCCTATCTGAAGAATCTGACACTGCAAGTCCCTGAGACTGTCTCAGAATTAGATGTCTTAGGATGCTGTGAATGAATTCAGATGTTGCCAGAGACCATCCCCCCACCACTCCCCCCCTGGCTTGTGCAGAGATAACTGCACTCACTGAAAGCTGGGAGAGGCAGAGGGGGACAAGCAAAACTGCCCTTAGTGGTACTTATGGAGGGCTGTGCAGAGAAAACCGGCCTCAGAACAGACCCCTCTCAAAAAGGGCTGGACCATAGTAATTTAAGTGTAAATTAGAGAAGTAGCTATCAAATTAAATAAAGCCATAATTCTAGTTAACCAGATCTTTGACTGGTTAAAAATTCAAGGCAGCATTTTCACCCTGTAGTTTTGCAATCTAATTTGAAAGACATTTATTCCCTCCCTGCTCCACTTCACCCAACCGTGACGATCATCAAACAGAAGTTGTTCAGCCTCATTGCATGAGATGAGCTGTCTGGCTCACAAGCAGTCAAACCTTCTCCTCCCCTCCAAACTCTTTTGTAACTGAACTATTGATCACCCTTTTTATTACAATAGTTTAAAGGTGTAGAAAAATAAAACATCTGTGTGTAACTTGCAACCTTTTGGTGATTTTGCCACAGGAGTGGGGGGAGAAGGGAGGGAAATGACAGGGGACAGCGGGGGGACACTGATTTTGAAATGCAGATTAATCACAATGATTATTCTAACAGCAAATTTCCATCTGTGCTTGTGCCTAGTTCTCATTTCATGTCGCTGTTATTATCACTCCCTTCAGCTAGGGAAGGAGGAGCCCTGGGTTTTGAATCAGACTTCTAACGAGAGAAGAACAGAAATAAGCTGGAAAGAGCAGAAGGTACCCATATGGGTGAGATCAGTGCCCAGAGAGACAGTGGTGTAAATAAAATGGCTACAGCCAGCCCTTCAAGCAAACTGGGTCTGGGAGGACTCACAGGATATTATTGCAAGGACCAACTCTAGACACTCATTTAGAATATAAAAAGTAGTGTTGCAGAGGTAAATAAAACCTAGTGGAAGAGAAGGATGTGAGCCAAAAGACACAATTCCTTTTGGAACCAAAGAAATGTAGGTGAGAGTGCATTATATAACCTGCATTAATGATACAATGAGACATGAGTTAAAATAAAGAATAACACAGACAAAGCAGATTTTTGTTTGAGTCAGAACCATTTCATTAAGAAGCCTCTGTCAAGGCATTTTTTGTCAAAATCCTAGGAGAAAATGTTATAGAATCCTTGAGGAAGTGGAAGTGAAAGCATCAGATCTGAGGTAGAAGAAAGGCGCTTGAATTAATCATTCTGTAATGAAGACTTGCAAACAAGGCAAAAAAAGCCAAACATGACACAACATACCAACAAAATGGTGTGCTGGTCCTCAAAGAGTCCTCCAGTATCTTTAGAGATACAAGAAAAACAATGCAAGAAAATTTTAACCTGTAATTTACAGAGACACAGAAAACAAGATATCCTGGTAACATATCAGCAACAGAGAGATATACTATAGTTTTCATTTTTTCTCTATGCTTCACATACATTTTCCTACCAGGACCTCATCTGCAAGCCAGATGTTTTCATTTCCATATGTTCAAAATACCTGACTCACTATGGAACTGCTGCAGATTGAGCAGATGCAGTATACTTTTCCTGGACTGGCAGAGGATTAAAGACTTGAGCTGTTGGAAGAGACCAGCAGAACTTGGCCTGCTATGCTAAACTATAAGAATGATGAGGGTGGATAAGACTCCTATCTAATAATACATGGGGTGGGGGAAGAAAGAATAAATGCAGAGACATTGAGAACTTCTTTAACTCAGAAGCAGTACTGGCACAAGAATAAATTATTATAGAGCAGTCATGAATACATTTAGACTTGAAATGAGAAAAGATTTCAAACCATCACAGGAGTCAAGCAGCTTTAAAATGGGAAATAGTACTGTTAAAGATAGAGCTTAAGGGCTATTGTTTAATGAATGGAATTGAACATGACAATGATAAGAAGAGAATAAAAATATGAATGATTCCTTCTAGTTCACTTTTTCCTATAAAAAATCCTTTGATTTTTTTATAAAGTGCTTGATAAAGACTGAATAAACACATTTTCTTTAATTATCACCTGTAAGTTATTTTCTAAATTGTATTAATATGAACACTGAAGAACACTAATTATCCACTAATTAAAATGAAAATATAATGCTAATAGTCACTTTTCATTTGCCACATCTCACAATTGGAATATCTGAAACCAATCTAATATAATGGGAGTCTATGAAAGAGCCAACAGTTTTACATGCTTAGTATTTGCTGGAAAGCAACACAGGGTTCCAGGAGGAGATAAATTACATTGCTTGATGAAGAAGGGATAGAACTTAATTTCAAGACATGTGCCTCATTGTAGAGATCCCTGTCCCTGAAAAAGTGATAAATAAGAATTAATGTACTCCTTTCTTTTCCCCCTCCCCATCTTTCTCTTAATGAATCACAGCATGGGATACCACAATGATCCTTACTGTAACAAAATTGCTCTGGTGGATTGATGTCCAGGACAAAACCAGACAGGGATTTGCCTTAGGTATTTTATGCATAACTCTACTAACACAGCTATCAGGTTCAGCATCTACACACACACAAAAACATGTTAGACCATTTCTAGATGCCCTTTCTCATCTCTCACTCCATCACTGGATTCCAAGTGTGAAACATCTGGAATGTTTCAAGTAGGAAAGTAGGAAAGCACTTACAGGTAGAATCTCCCCTTGATAGGCCCAGGCTGTTTTCATGCAATCTTCTCTTCACACAAGAGGGATCAGAGGCCAATACAGAGGCTTCCCATAGAGAGGAAACATTCACACCTGGGCATAACTTGCAAACCTCTGAGAGCCACTGCAAATCAATATATCCTTTGCCTTCTAAAAAAAGTGGTTTTTTAAACTCTCCTACAATAGTAGAGTCCACAGAACTAATGGAATATTGTTGTTTTCAGACAGAAATCAAATACTTAAAAAACACTGAAATCAAGTCAATGTCTCTGTTTTTAGAAATCCAGTTGTCATATCTTGTTCTGCACAGTTAAGTAATTGTTTTGTTATATAGCACATTACACAATTATATGGTTATAATTGCAATAGTCAAATTATTTTAAATTATATTGAGAATATATTTATGCTGCTTTATGCAAAAAGCTGGTAACTGTATAAAATGAGGTTTTGAATAATCTCTTTGAAATCCTAGGAGCCATATTAAAGTGTTAAGGGTAGAGCTTAAAAAAAATAACAAGAAAAACAATCACCTCATCTGTAGTGTCTATATTACTTTCATAGTGCTTAGTTTAAGTGCTTCAACAACTTTTGTTATTACCTTCTCAGTGTAATATAATCTCAATGTTCACTAGACCATTCTTGTAACATTTCATAGGAATCACTAATACAACAGTTGTATATATTATTTATAAGTAAAACAATGAGTCTCAAGCAAATGGAAAATTCTGGAATTAAGAAAATTAGGAAAAAGTGATGGGGACTTTCACCCTTTAGAAAGAAGCATGACAAAGTCATGATCACCAGGAAACTAAAGGACTCCTACACAAAATGTTATATAAGAACAGGGAAATTCGAAATCTGGTGTCACCAAATGTGAAAGGTATGAAGAAAAGAGGAAGACTTCAAAAGAGAAGCATTGCAAGACCCAGAGCAATTGATTTAAACAAATTAATGGCTAGCCTTCCCCTTTTCAGTGCTTCCTTCCTGCAGCAGAAAGTGACTGAACGAAAGCCTGAAAGCAAGAATTCCTGAAAGATCAATAAGTAGATGTTGGAGAAAAGTGTCAGTGAACCTAGCAGAGTAGACAGTATTACATAGTTGATGAATGAAGAAGGGGTTTAAGAAACTGTTGACTCTAATGGGATCTGGAGTAGCCCCTCAGACTCCAAATCACAAATAAATTTTCCCTTGAGGCTAGTGGGGAGCAGGGAAGTCAGGGGCCACTTCAGGCAAAATGGTTAGAACACAGGGCAAGTGCTGCTGCTACCACCCTGAGTACTGCTTTGGGACAGAGGTTGCTGTAGCTGAGACATAATATTCTACATGCTGTAGAATAAGTTGTACTGGGCCTCAGAGGTCAAAAAGACTGCATCAGGCCACATTAAGCTCTCTCTTCTGGAGAGCAGGAAGTTCAATGCTACAGCTTTACAGAAATATTAACCTTTATTCTCACTGCCAGGGCCTTCACAGCTGCTACTACAAAAAAATGGGGCTAATGGGATGAGCTTATCTGATCTGTGGGGAGCATCCAATCGACTTTGTCTTTATATTACACTTCGATGCCTGTTTCCTCCTCTTTGGTTAATGTCTTCTCAAATAGTACCGTTGACTCCCTGCTTGAAGTGCTCAGATCTTTTCTTCACTCAGATATTTTTGCTCGGGTTTTACCCTCCTGTTCTGCTCCAGATTCTCAAAAACTAAGTCAGTGTATTTGGCTCAATTTTTAATTTGCCTCTTGCATCCACTCCTTCAGAGAAATGTTTTGGCTAGCTGTCTGATTCCCGTACCATACAAAGGGTCACACACAGAAGTGGGTCATCTGGGCCAACCTCACTGCCCAAGCAGAGTAATTCTAGAGAACATAGCACAGGTTTGGGTCCAGATGATTTTTGAATGTGTCCAGTGAGGGAGACTCTACAATCTCTCTGGGCAATCTGTGCCAGTGCTCAGTTGCCCGCACAGGAAGGGAGTTCTTCATCATATTCAGGGAGAACTTCCTGTGCTTCAGTTTCTACTGGTGCAGGATCTCCACTTTGGCTTGTATACAGCAGATTTTGTGTATTTCTTTGATAGAGTGGGCAAAAATCAAACAACTACTTTGAAGCTGATTTGGTAAATAGCCAAAAGAGTTCTCTAGGACATCCACATAATCACGTTTGTTTGATGATAATTGAAATTACTTTCTTTCTCTTGCTAAACACCTTTTATACTGTGCAAGAACAATAACAGAGGTTTCTTTTGTACTGAAGAGACAATGTAATTCCAGTTAAACCTGAACCACAACCATGACAGAAACCTATTGTCCTGAAGTAACACTTTCCAGAAATACAACTGAAAACTGCATACTGCAAAGGGATAAAGAAACAAAATTAGATAGCAATTTTACTGGGTTTAGCTAAGCCACTTTACTGAAGGGAAAAAAAAAGAATAATTCACACAAATGAAACCTTAGCAGTTGTCCTTGGGCCAATAAATTTCTTGATGAGACAAAATACAAATGAAGAGATGCATCAGAATTTTCTGAAAGAAGTACGTAGACATGATATTTTCATTTGGCCTTTCTTCTAAATGAAATCTGTTAGTAATATCACACTGATGTTTCAAAAATAAGCCTTGCCTTGAGGGAAGAAACACAACCTAAAAATCGCTTCAAAACTCTTCAAGCATTAAAACCACAGAGGCTTTCTAATGAGCATCTTCTTAGGAAATGAATCCCATTTCTGTCCTAACTCCACAGCTTTCTTCTGCTACCACTGCCGCCTTCTACACTTTGCTTCTGTGTCTGTACTCCAATTCTCCAAAGTATTGCCCTCAAATGCCCCACCCTCATGACAAATTTATCATCACACAAGAGTACTAGCTTGAAAAACAGAAAATGTTTCACAAGGCAATAATGTTTTTTTAACAAGGGTTAAAACCAGTAGATTGCAATTAAACAAAAAAAAATCACTAATAAGTCAAATCAGACCCCAAGTCAATAAACCTCCTGGAAAGATGGATGGATAGCCTTTGAAATATATTTTGTTGTAAGTCAATAATTATTTAGTTGCTTTATGCTTAATCTATGCACTTTTATGGGAGTATCTATCCTACAATTACTTTTGCATCCGCAGGAAAAAATCTTCTACAATACTTGTTGCATTTTTAGAAAATATTATCTTTCTACATAGGAAAGCAGATTTTCAATCTAAATAATAAAATATAGTAATAAAGCAGAATAAAGATATGGCCACATTTTCAGTGACTCTTTCAGCAAAGCATCCAGTTGAAATTCCATCTCCCGGACTGATTAGTTGCTAACTGAATGTAAAATTTTGGGCATAACACTCTCAGTCTACCCTCATGCCAGGCTTATTTATACCTCTTATCAATGGAGGCAGAGACCACTAGCTATTCAGGATTTCTGCCTTCTATCTAGCAAACATAGCCTTTTAGTAATAGATAAAGACCAAAGAGGAAGGAGAAGAAGACTAACCTGTTCCAAATATGAATATTCTAATTGTTAGACTGCAGACTATACTGGCTTTTAATTGTTTGTATCTTGATTAATAAAATTTTCAATCCTGGTTGAAGACCAACACAATCTCAATATGGGTTTCAACATGCAGGAAGATAATTCCCCTGCCTCACTACTCTGCAGCCTCTGCCCAACAGAGAATTCACACAGCAGTAGGAGCAAATTCCCTACATCTGTGCTGTTTGCAACTCAGGACAAGCTGCTGGGGATAATCAGGATTTGAACAGGGCACAGGTGTTTCAGATTGCTAGGGAAAAGGGATATCTTCTAGATCCATGCAGTACAACAGTGTTTATCCTTTACTCTAACTTTGACATTTTAGGACTTATCCTGAAGTACTGGAAATGGCTACTTGAAAAAACTTGCAATATTCCTTCTATATTTTGAATGGTGACTAAACGCTCCTAGAGAAACAGTGTGGATATATAGAGTGAGTCCAATCCAGTCCACTCTGAAAGTCTAGGCATGATGCATGAGAAATGGAGAAATAAGCAAATGGGCAGGGAAGGGAAGAAGGAAGAAGGAAAGAGAATAGGCTACAACTGGAATGACCATTTTGAGAGCTATTAAGAAAAATACCTCCCATATGAAAAAAGACTCATATTACCATAGAGGAAACCAGCACAGAGAAAAGAGAATAATCTCTGCAGAGCATCTCTGCTTCAATGAGAAATCAGATCAGCAGAAAGCCTTGCTAATGAAAGCAAGGAGGATGGAGTGCTCTTGAAAAAAGGTTCACCTGCTCCTCCCCCAAGTCCAAATGCTACTTACTAATAATTTTAATGAAGAGGAATGCTGTCAAACAAAAATATTGCAGATGAAGCTTCATTTAACTGGGAATAATTTTGATATTGACAACATGATCTTTATGGAAAAGCCACAGCACAGCACTAATATTCAAAGTGCTCTCCCACCTTGATGCAGTGACAGCATGTCCTTGTGCATGTCAGTTGTTTTTCCACACCTGATAGCTTAGCTTAGAATTATAGATCTGCAGGAAGACAGTGACTTTTGTCATCCAGTGAAGGCTTCATATTGAGCTTCTCACTAAAAATAATGTAATGAAATGGTGACAAGTGAGAGGATTCAAACTCAGCACCTCCTCACAAGAATTTCAGTTGAATCTTTTGTCACAGCAGTATGATTTATATCTTTCAGTTTTCCATCTTTACCCTCCTTTCATTCCTCTATCCTGCTTTTAATTGTGATTATATGTGTCTTGGAAAGTTAAAAGGGAGAAAAGAGTACAGTGGCTGTACTGTTTGTCTCCTCATCTCTGTTTCTTTGCATGCTTGCAGGTGCCTGGAGCTTTGTCTTTCAAAAGTGCTATGCAACACAGAGCTCTGAAAACATTTCCTGATTTATGCTATAAGACATTAATTATAGTATTTAAATTAAACCATTTGTATGCACAAAGGGTACTTCCAAACCAATTTTGTTCACAAAATTGCTCCTACTATTTATTACTACATGAATATTAATTGTTTTAATTAAATTGCAGTAATTTCAATGCTACAAGCCATAAGGAATAACACACAATACATTCATCAGAAAATTTTGGAGGGAGTGGGCGGGGAGCATCAAAACTTTGTTATTGCCAGTGGGAAAGACATTTATTCAATATGTTTAGGTCTATGTGTACCCATATGTGAACATCTCATCTCTTTAACAGACCACACAAGTTTAGGTTCAACTTGACAAATATACACCGAGTATTGTATACTATTGTACTAACATTTTAATGATTTAAAAGAAAGAAATCAGGATTTCCAAACAAGCAGGGAGCATTCAAACCCAGAAAAAAGGAAAAAATGTCCCCATTCTAAGCAGGCCATAGCTCTCTGATGACAAAATGCCTGAAGCAGGACAAGCAGGCAGCTCCTGACTGGGCTCAAAGCTCCCTGAAATTCCTTGGGAGCAGTATTTTAAGCCTTGACATTTCAAACAGATGAATGTTTCCCTCATCAGCCCATCCTTTTCTCTTTTCCCCAGTGCTCCCATATCTTCTTTTAAAATACTCATAACTTGGATGCTGTGGTCACACAGAATCGATTTCAAAGCTTTGCTTCCATGCACAGAACTGAGGAGCCACAGGAGCAGGGCTTTGAAGGAGCAGAAGAGACAAGCAGCTGAGTTCACACAGCTTGAAAAACTAAGCTGCACAAAAGGACAAGCAAGGGGGAAACTCGAGTCTGACATCAGAACCAGTGTTACTGACACTCATATACATCATATGACACTCCTGCTTTTCTTCTGGTAGTAAGATTTAGAATCTGGGGTCTTGGTCCACTCCTTGGTCCAGCTGCACTTAAAGTTTGCACAAAGCTTCTCTTCAGAGAGGGGAGAATGACCAGGTATCCCCTGTGAACAATAGGAGACTTAGCCAGACACAGGTATCTTAAATTTTGCTGCAATGTACTCACATGGGATTTTTCTCAACAGGTTTCAGAAGTAAGTCACTGATACACCACTTGTTTCTTAACCAATGTGACAGCATTGTTCAATTCACTGAAATCAGTCTACGGAGTGAAATCACCCCAGTCCCTTTCATTCCAACATCAATTTGGCATTTATGCATTTCAGTATTTTTAAATACTATTCAATAATAAGTTCCTCAGCAATCATGATCACACAGGAACTCCGTAGTTCTTATAATAACTCTTTGTGCAGAAGTAAAGCAATTTTTATCAATCTTTTCATCTGATTTATAAGGGTTTCAGGGATGGCTGGGGACTGGAGCAGCTGCCTTGTGAGGAAGGGGGCATGTTCACCCTGGGGAAGACATGGCTTCAGGTGGACCTTACAGCTTCCCCCCGGTACCTATGAGGTGGTTACCAGCAAGATGGAAAGAAATCTTTTACTGTGGTGCATGATGGAAGAATGACAGCAGTGGTCATAAAATGGGAGCTTCTGACTTGAAATATAGAAGTATAAAAATTTCAATAAGCAAAAATAAGCATCAGAATAAGTGGCCAAGGGCTGTGGAAAAAGCCAACTCTGAATTCAGTGCTGACCCCACTTCACCCAGGAAGTTTGTCTAGGAGACCTCCAGCAAAATTTTCAGCCCAAATGAGTTTGTGGCTCTGTGTGGATCTTATGACTAGAGCAACGCCAAGGGAGCAAAGCCTCAGGATGTGTGCACTAATGCAAACCTCAGTCTAGCTCTGAAAAAGCCCTGGAGTCTCAAGAGTGAATTTATAACTTTTCACAGGACTGTGAAATGAGTAAGATAAACTCAAGCCGTGTCTGTTCTGTATTTTCTATGTGCTATTCTAGATAAGAACTTAAAAAGATAAAGCCCTATCTATCCTCTAGTCAGTAACCACCTTACAGCAATATTTATTATTTCGGTTTTCTGTGAGTCCTTGCTAAGACTTTTAGTTTTGCAAACATAGATATAGCCTTCTAACTCAGTCTTACCTCTGTGAAATACAAATCATGATTTCCTAACATGAACAGATCTTTGAGGTGCTATGATTCTGTGCATATGTGATGCAGTTTGAAGAGAGCCACAAATTAATTTTATTTATATTTAGAATAACCTGTAGTCCCTAAATATTTAGAGGTTTATCTTCAGAAAACCATGTCAGAATAGTCCTCCAGTGAACCTAGCTTTCATCTTAAGGTCTATACTACGCCACACTGGGATTTCAAGGAAACTGAGCATTTAATATTATTATCATCTCATGTGATGCACTGCATACACTGTATAAGGATTTTCTCATTAGTAACTTCTGATTAAAATGAGGCACAACTTCTGTTCACATCTGTTAGGAGTTTTGCTATTGGTAAGATTTATTTGTTTTTATTTCTACACATAATGACACTTCAGTGTAAGAAGCCAAATCCTAAGAGCTGATAAAGACATATCTACATAGGATGTTAATCCCACTTTATGATGTATAGAATAAAAACATATTTGCGAACAGGGTGGATCTGGAGATGTTATGTAAATTCTGTCATGTGGACCCAGTGTGGCACAGGTTATCCTGTGAAATGCAGTGATTTGGCCTCCCTGTTGTTCAGGACAGCTGAATTCAAAAGGAAAGAAATGCAGAAAAGAACCACCAGGGCAAACAAGGAGCTCAGCTCTCCACATGAAGGTTGAGAGGAGACATGATTTTTCTCTCTAAATACATCAGAGGCTGACAGCAGGAGCAGAAAAGGCCTATTACATCTAAGGAACAACACTAACACAAGAACAAATGAGTATGTGTTATGACTCAGTTTAGGCTGGAAGTTAGGAATATTTACAGGAATGGCCTTTCAGTATGAGTAATCAAGAGGCAAACAACTTACGTGGCATTAGGATAAAGCTTCATTAACTGCATGACACAATTTCTTATGATGGCATGTATCCAGAAATTCCCTTCAGTCTTATGAAATGTGCTAACAAGGTACATCTACTCAGATAAGGTTCCTCCTCCATGATTGCTATCTAAGGATAAATTCAGGATGGGGAGACATTCTCTTCCATGTGATGAAGCAGAGCAATCTTGCATCTTAGATCAGGAGAGACATTACATAATTTGTTCATGCCTCATGTCCTCAGAGCAGAATATCCTTTTACTTTAGAATCCTGGCTCCCCAGAATATTACAGGAATTTTGTAACTGATCACAGTAAAAGACAACATATTGCAGTCCACGTATTATATGACTAATGCTATGGCTACTCAACATTAAAAAAAAAGCAAACAGTGGGAGAGTCAAGCTGCTGAAATCACAGGGTAACTGTTACAGAAAAAAACCCCAAAACTCTTGTTGCTTCTTGTTACCCCTTGCTAACTTCTTATCAATCTTTGGAGAATAAAAAACCCCAAATCAACACCGACAGCTATGTAGCAACCAGCAGTGCTTGGAGTAAAGGGTATTTCACTAAAGGCAACATTGCCTAGGTACCTATAATTCTGAGATAATACACATTAAATTAAAAAAAAAAAAATACTCCTGATGCAAAATAACATTCCACATAAAAGAAGAACTGAACTTGCTATTACAAAATAAATATGTGGCCAAACCCCCAGATTTCTCATAAAAGCAAATTATAAACTACCATGAAATCATATTAATAAAAACTTCACACTGAAATGAAAGACAAACAAATCCTTTAAGAAAAGAACATCACACACAAAAAATGAGGCTTAAAGACCATGAAAAGCAGGAGAATTTTTTAAAAATAAATATATACAGCTTGTGAAGTAGCCAGCAGCAGTGTAATGTGTCTACTATGGCTGCAGCTGCAGCCTAAAACCCCTTTGCTCTCTCAAAATAATCTTTTTAAATTATGGATTTGCAACCCTAAGATTTCCCGTTGCCATGACAGCATAAAACTGTTGTTGCCCACCATTATGGATCATGTGTTTTAGAAATTTGATTATATTGCTGTAGTATTTAGGTGGCTTGGAAAACACCCTGCTGCTTTTGAATGTATTTCATTTTTAGGAAGATGGGGCTTATTAATTCTTTCAAAAGGCACTCTTATAAAGCGTGACATATAGAAATATAGTGTGTTCTGCTCCAAACAAATAAATCTTTCTATGAGCACAAATATTTTACTGGATATTTAAGTAACATAAACCATAGTGCTATGAAATTCTGTAAATCTACACCAGAGATAAGGCTCTCTTAATCTGGAAGGATGGTTCTGTAAATAATGGAAATGTACATTTTTAGCTCAAATAACCATTTCTAGTTCTACATTCAATAGAACTAATTACTAAGTGCGCCACATTTGCTTTACAGCACTTATTTAAGGTGGCAGTTTTGCTTGGAAAAGGATGGGTTGATAGTTGCACCAGGACATCCCCTGCTGTGAAAGTTTTTGGTTTAATTCATTTTGGTAGGGAGTTTTGTTCTTCTTAACTTTTATGCATAGCAAAGGGCAAGGAGATGTGAGCCTTACTGAATTCCTTGATGGCTGCAAAGATTCAGTCCTCTAAGCCTCAGGTAGAGTAAACCAGAAGTGACAACAACACTGGCAAGTGGATAGACAGACTGAACCTCTACTGGTCTCATTATTGGATCAACTTTACATTTCTGATTCTGATAAATAAAATATATTTATATATAATAAGAGCATAGGGGCTTTATTCTTAGATCATACTAGAAAATACATTGTCTGCTTTCTTGAGGATTACCATTAGCAGTACTTGCACATGAGTTGAAGCACAGGAAATTCCCTGCAAGGTTTTGAAAATCAGGAAGCCACTGGAGCACTGCTGGTAGCAAAGAAGCCACATAACTCTGACATGGGCAAGTCTGCTCTGCTGTTGTCTCCTACAAAAAATAATAATACCATTTCTTTGTTTCTCCTCTATCCCATATAGCACATCAAATGACACCACCATTTTGAGAGGTAACACAACAATGTGATCTACACCTTATAAAACAAATTTTTGTGATTTGCCATTTGTCAAACAGAAAAACAAATATGAAATTCTCCATTAGGGTACCATCAGTGGGATAATTAACTTGGGCAAATACATCATGATCTAGTGACACAGCATCAGCTAACAGAATTAACTGGCTGATTTTATCCTCTTCAGTCATACTTCAAAATTCTACATGTGATGATTGCAAATAGCTCAGTTGCATTTTAAGTAGAGAGAAAAGTATATATCTGTGTACACTTAAGACACAATCTCTCTATCATACAAGGGATGCACAAGCTCTTTTTCAAGCAAGAAAGATATTTTGCTACTGAAGAGGAATAGTGGAGAAGAAAACAAAAGAAACATTTGTTTTATAATTTTTTTCGATCATTAAACATGGCATATAATTAAAATGGTACTAAACCTGATAATGAGTTTGGAAAAATGAAGAAATTATCTCTAAATTCAAGGTGAATTGCTGAATTAACATGGAGAAGTGAGCAGTATATTCATATATTACATAGCACCCAACTGTCTCTGTAAAAGATTATAAAATATATTTATGATGTGTGAAAAGCAAATTTAAGCCTCCCAGTAAAAGCAGCTGAAGGTATACCAGTAAACCAAAGTATTCAGGAAAATGCAGAAAATCAGTTGTTTACATTAATAAAACTGTTATAATGTTTTCTTGGACTATTTTGGCCTCTAACAACTATCACTATTCCCAGCAATTACTAAGCCTGTCTTGGATACTGTTTGCTCCATGGAACACTCCCACAGGCAGCAGTCTCACAGAAAATTTCCCAGGTCTGTGCCTCCCAGCCCACAAATGTTCCTGGGCACATTTAATTGACCTGTATATGGAGTCTACAGCATCTGAGACATACAGGGCAAGACAGGGATGAGAAATAATGATATTGTGAGAGCAAACTAGAAGCTAGCCTCAAAAACATGTTCTGACTTGCATCTAGTGTTAGGTAATAGTTGATAGAATTTGGATGATTTAAAGATTATTATTACTTTCCTAAATATCTCTGCATATGTTTTTGTAGTTTATTACACGTACATTTTACAATTCATTGTATCTGCTCCATTTAGAGGGTCCTTTATTCTGCCTGCTGTATGATTGCATCCTGCATTTCTGTGAGCGCACTCAGTGACGCAATCACGATCAAGTGATATAAAAGCAACCAAACAATAGTAAAAACTCATTCTTTCAATGGTTTTAAGCAGTATTAGCAACATTAGACTGCTCCACTGGCTCAGTTTCACCTTACAGCTGCTGCCAGGAGCTGTATCCACACTGGAATGCAGGCAAAACCATGTCTTCTGCAGATCTGGTATGTTCAGCCATCACAATTCAAATGTCAGCAACTGTCCTGCCAGTTAGCAGAAGCTACAGCTCAAAGCCAGATGTAATGCCAACCTCATGTGTCTGGGTATTCCCACCTTCCTATTCACTTTCTTGAGAATTGGTGTGTATCTGCAAGTTTTCAGGCATGCAAATATGCTTTAAAGCAGGAAGGGTCTTTTGGGGAGAATGGGTATTGTTAAGTGATTCATATGCCTTGTTTAACTGAACTCAGCATGTTCCTTCCCTTTTCTTAATACAGAGATGCTTTGTGAATAATCCAGTGAAGCTTGTCTGAAGCAGAGTTGCAAGAAGTTATGGAAGGAGGTAAGGAGCCTCTGTAGCTATGTGAAGAACACAAGGCTTGTCCACAAATGGTTAGGACAAACTATAAATGCTGTAAACTATAGAATGGGTCAACCTGCTAGACTGAGGGAAAATGAGTCGAAGCTACTGAAGATAGTTTGCCAGACTTCCCTGTGGACTGGCATCAGAAGCTAATCTCCTGTAGAAAACTCATTTATTTCCTGGTGGTCCACCAAAAAGCATCCCAGAAAACTTCTTATATAGTGCTTAATATTCTAAATATTCTTATATAGTGCTTAATATTCAAACCAGAAAATCATTCTTTTGCTTGATCAGAGCCTGAACAGAACATCTCAATTTGGACAGCAAGGTACTGACATAGATAAGTATGTAACTGCCTGAGGAACGTAGCCCCCTTCCTAAGAAGCTGGCTGAACACTCCCTGTGCCTCCTACCTTTCATTAAATGTGCCAATTTGCTAATGCTCAGAAAGCGACATTTCCTCAGTCCCCCATTTCACTTCAGGATGATAATTCAACTGCAATCTTGTGGTCCAGTTTTGCGTAGTAGCATTTTACTGTAGTAGCATTAGATTTTCTTTGTCTTAACAAGTGTTATTCTTAAGGCAAATACATTTCTTAGCTTTCCCAGAACTCTTAATAGTTTACAATAAACATGATGGGACTTGCTGACAGAAAAAGCTATTCAGAGGGCATGCTCAGAGCACATACACGCAGCACAACATCTAGTTCATCCAAAAGGAATTATATCACAGAGGGCACCTCAGCATGCTTATCCTTTCATGGAATACTAGTAATTTGTTTTTTCTTACTTCAGTGCACTACCAGCTCTTTGCAAGCATGCAGGGAGAAGCCAGATTTCTATTATGTTATATGGTAAATATAACTCATAAGAAATGAGAGAAAAGAAAAGAAAAGAACAGAAAAGAAAAGAAAAGAAAAGAAAGAAAAGAAAAGAAAAGAAAGAAAAGAAAAGAAAAGAAAGAAAAGAAAAGAAAAGAAAGAAAAGAAAAGAAAAGAAAGAAAAGAAAAGAAGAATGACAGCACAAGCCTGTCTCACCCAAGTGCTGGAAATGTCAGGAAAAGGTGTCTATAAGCCACTTTGGGATTATGAAGACCAAGAAGGTCTATGAACAAGATTGCTTCACCCCCACCTCCTAAAGAACCAAGTCTTAGGTAGCAACCCAGAGTGCTTGTCAATCAGAACATCTGAACCAAGGAAGAAGGAAAGGTCACAATTTGGCCTACAATTTGATAGTTATTCTCATAACTCAAAGATGCCTCTAAATTTAACAGCCTCTGTAACACAAAACCAAATTAAAAAGCCCCATTCCTTCAATCAGGAGGTTCTGTACATTTTCCAATGAAATTCAAACTACTGAAGTTTTGTTTTTTCAAATTCATCCATCTCCCTATACCACGCAGGAATTAAGTTTTTTCAATCTTTCAATGTAGTCATATGATTCTGCTTTTTTTTTCCTGTCTAGAGTCTTATAAATTTCCATGCAATGAACCTCCCGGAATGATTCCTATTTGGTATAATATATACATGAATCAGAAAACTACCATTACAACAATTTCTTTTCCTAGGTACCAACCATGTCACTAGTGCTGGCCTGCTAGCAAACAAGGATGCAAAACTTGCAGTCTGTGGTGGAGTCTGGGTGCTGTATGCAGAATTCTAAAGGAATGTTTTCCCATCCCAGAACTGATGCCAGTCTTACACCTGAGGAAATAGGTCAGCAAGAACTGCACTGTCTGTGGTACTTTTTATTGTCCCGCTGCAGTGAAACAGAAGCTATCCTTGAAAGACCACAAAAAAGGAAGAAAATTGCTGTCAAATAGATCTGTATTTAAAAGTGAACATTTCGGACCTTGGTACAGTATAGACAAGAAGCTGATTTTCAGTCAACCTCTCTCATTCCCAGGCTTCCCTTTACTCTGGGTATTTTGGTATTGGTGTAACGACAGACTAACCTGGAAAATCAAAGGCATATGCAGAGAAATTTGAAGAAGTTGTCAAGAAGTTAGAACAATTGGCCTGTTTCCTAGGGAATAGCAGCAGTCTGAGGCATACTGATACTATTTTGCATTACTGTGCTCTGGGCTTTTCCACTCATCCATCTGTAAGTTTTGAGTCCTGATAGGATTATACTTTTTTTTTTTTTTTTTTTTGGTTTGAATAAAATGGGGG
>VXBB01006189.1:189790-200017 GCA_013399915.1 Illadopsis cleaveri
GGCTTGAATAGAACTGGTGTAAATTCAGGAGTGAGCTGCCAGGCAGAATAGCTGCTAGTTTCAGAAACATATGACAGTAAGACATGAGATAAAATGTTCTTAAAAAGGTTTCAGGCATGAAAGAGGTGGATAAGGTGCAATTCTGTTGGAGCAGCAGAGGAAGATGAAGGAAATATTGTTGTGACTAGTGGGAACAGAGACAGAAAACCAACAAGCAGTTTGCTACTTCCTGACTGGTTGAGCAACACATCTGTAAGGTGCTAAACAAAGAGCATGAAATTATGGCATTGAGAGGAACACACTCCAAGGGTGTATAAAGTTGATAAAGCTTCTGGAGCACAAACCTAGACAGGTGCTGTCTGTTCAAATTCCACACTACTGCATAAATCTCAGAGGTATAAAGTTAAGGTTGAGAAAGTAAATGTGAAATCCAAATGGTCCTAGTCTCAAGTTCCAGAATAAATACAATATATTTTACATTTTGGCATATTTTTGCCTTCTTTGGGCATCAAAGTAATGAATTCTTGTCACTGCTTGTGTTGAACTAGGTGACAGGCCCCTTCCCTCATTTGCATCACTGGCAGGGCCAGAGATGGATGGCGTTTATGAAGAGAGATATCTCTTTGCTTGGCTATAAAATTTACAGGCTCTTACTCCTAACTGTACTTCAGAAAAAAGCATGACAGAATGACCTATAAAACAAACAAGCAAATGAACAAGCAAACAAGATATAGACCAAATTACATACATTCTTGTAAAAGCTAGGGAGAAAAAAGAACCAAAAACCAAACTACCACAACAACAAAAAACTCCTGAAAAGGCAAAGAGGTTTTCCCAGATAAAAAAAGGAGAAAACTTATTTCTCAGCTTTTATGCAAACTAAACTCTCAACTGCATTCAAAATTCATGGTACAGACTACAAATAAAAAGAATTCTATGTTTGAGTCATTCAGGTAGTTCTCCACTCAGATTTAGTGGTGTCCTGTGAGCATTTCCCCACTTTTCACTAGGCTGCTGAAGAGTCCATCTGAATACAGAGTGGTGAGGCTCTGAGCAATACTCCTCAGATCCCATTTCTACACAGCGTATAGAAACAGTGATTTCTTGGAAAGACAGCACTTCTGTCTCTCATATGTCACATCCAGCAGAACAATGCTTCTGTTGATTTATAGCTACCAAGTCACTGCGTTTTCAGAGCATGACATTTACTATTATCTCTTTGCAAAGCATGACAATCTCAGGGCAACGGAAAGAAGGCTTGGCTATCGATTAAAACAAACTTGATTCATTAAAAGTACTGCTGACATTTCCACTGATCTGTGGTATTTTTTCTTTCACATTAAACAATGTAGTCACTTAAAGCTCTTAAGGTCACTGTTCTATAAATGTGCTGTCTTTAAGGTACATGCCATTTAACCATTCCTTGGCCTAGAGAAAAGAAAAAAAAAAAAGAAAAAAAAAAAAAGGAAGGGGAAGAAAATAGGGGAAGGGGAAGAAAATAGGGGAAGGGGAAGCAAATAGGGGCTGGGTGCATTGCTTGCATTGCATTTCTTGCATTTCTTCCCCTGCTCCAAACAGAGCTTCCCTCTGTGGAGGAGAAAAAGATATACTGGTTAAACACATGCAGGTACTTCACATGCATACTCTCTCATTAAGCACAAAAATAGCAAGAATTCATACTGTAGGACTACTTATTCATGATGCCACTTTAAAATTTAAGTTACAGAAGAGGGTCCAGCAAAGCTTAGCCAGCACCCACACACTGCCAACAAAACCTTAAGGCACAGCTCCTATGAGTCCAGCTCCTCAACCCTATCAGCAGCTTCATCTGCCAGCAGTTCAGCTTCCTAGGAGCTCATGACCGTACCCTGCTCCCTGCTGAAAGTAAGATTTTTATGATTGAACAGTACAGTTCCTACAATTTTGCTACACAGCATGAAACTATTTAATTCACTGTTTGTTTTACAATTAAAGGAGGAGAACATATTTCTTGAGAATTTCCCATATCCAGTAGGGTTACTGCCTCAGGAAAAGCTAGTAAAAGCCCACATGTGGCAACTTGACCCATTAGGATTACTCACAATTGTTTGACTTCACTTCGAATGGAGTGATGGTATTCTCTCCTCAGAGGAAGACAAATACCTCCATTAGGCAGAGGTCCTGGAGAGTGACAGAAACTAGTCTCTCACTAAAGAAGTTGCCTTAAAGCTCACCAGCTTTCTATCACAAAGGAAGGCAGGTATATGGTTGTAACTACCTAATGAAAACATATTTTCTGGATTTTTTTGCTCTGGAAAAGTCAGTAATTAAGGATTCAGTTGTCTGTAGAAGAATTGTGTCACTTTATCAGCCCACAACTTTTTCTCAACTTTTTTTTTTTTTTTTTTTTTNTTTTCTTTCATATAGGCTTTAATGTTTGTATCACTGAGACAACAGTGGTTTAATGTCAACACATATCCCTGCTTTTGTGCTGGAATTTGTCCCTGAGCCTTAATTTGACTTTTTGGGGACAAGTGGATATTCTAAATCCTACTTGAAGGTCAGGGCAAAGTTATTAAAATCCCCTGCTTTTTCATTTGTCTGTATGTTGACTAAATCTCCTGAACACTGAGACAAAATGCTCTTAAAACAGCTATAACTAGGTGAGAATGAAATAAGTGCTGTCTTGATCATTCTCCAAACAAGAGGCCAGGTTCTAACTTCCTCTTAAACCTTTGCTAAATAATAAAGCTTGAAAGACCAGGAGCATTACTTTTATACTGTGATGGGCTGATAAAAGGCTAAAGTGAGGAAGAGAAGAGAAAATTTCACTGAGGTGGAATTTGTTCTGATGACGCCAAATGATATTTTTCTTCTGCTAAGTGTACATGATCCTAATTTGCTTGTTGGTCAAACCCTCATGTGCCCAAAGTGTAATCTGGAAGCAAAACCAGTCACTAGATTTTAATATCCAACCCAGGATATTCCTGAGTATTTGTGTGGCCTACCTCATAAGAATGTGATGAATTGGTGCTGTGAAAACTCCTGTGAGCAACTCCAGAATGTACAAAACCTAAGTGGGAGAGGGCCTGCTGCACGTACAGTTTAGCAGACAAATGAGTGTACCTTTCCACACTGACAGGGTACTTTGAAACAGCCATCCAGGGGTTGGTACCTGAGAAGCACAATGACACTGAAGTAGCTCACCACTTATGAGGGGATGATTTTTTATTATCATTATACCTGGAACTTTTGAGGGGATCATTTTTTGTTATTATTGCTATTAAAATTATGCACTAACCATTCTATTCCTGGATCTTCTGATAATGAATTCTGCCCTAACATCACTTATCAGTGATTTTCTGCTATAATACCACTGTTGCAGCCAAATAATATGGCATGTTAATGACCACGGTTACCATTCAAGCATGGATTTAAAGCATTTATGTCCACACAGAGTTGATAATACTGATGCTGCACATTTGAATGATCTGGAAAATAAATAAATGGGATAGTATCTATCTGCATGAATTACTTCTGAGATAGAGAATTGATTCTCCTAGGGGCATTTTAGACTGTCTGCAAGAATACAAGAAACAAATGCAGACCAGCTGCATTGTATCTGAAACTGGGAATGAAATTAGAATGACTTTGGAAATCTGAGAGTATTCAAAGCAATCCTTAATCCAGGGGAACTGCAAGACTTTTCTTAGTATAGTACACAAAATCTGCTCCCAACCACACTTCTGTCCTCTTCCTGTTTTGCACATGGATTAGAACCTGGTGCTGTAAGGCACTAGAGCTAGATTAAATGTGAGGTTAAGGTGTATCACAATTCCCATAAGTAAGGCAAGGTATTTTCCTTCCTTTAAGATGAAAAATGTATCCAATCTAAGGAAACTCAAGATTTAGTAATTTGATTTTAGGACTGTAGGGGTTTTTAGCTTATATTTGTCTCTTTCCTATGGTATGATATTGCAATACACATTCATTTTGTAAGAATTTGCTGATATTTCTAGAAATATTCTCAGAGATTGAAGATGGAAGATATCAGAGAAAAAACTGCTGAATGGAAATATAAATGGACTATTGGCCTATTGCTAGCAAGAAAAAAATCACATTTTTAAATGCTTAAACATATACCTACATTTCTAGAAGCAAAAAATTTGTATATCTTGAAGCAAGACAATTAATTTCAGTTCAAGAGTATGCATGACCTTAAATTACTAAAAATATCTAAGAATTAAACAAACCCTCTTTTGCAGAGATCAGGAGATAAATCAGTTTAGTTTCTGAAGTTTTTCAAGCTGGAAATACGTGACTTCTGGACTCTGTAGCATCAGATAAAATAAATACTAATCTATAAACAAAGTGAAAAACGAATAAAAATTTGGTTTCACAGCAACTCCAGTTATGAAGATATCTGTCTAGGTGATTCAGTTAATTATGTACAAAGAGCATCCTTCCTTCACTTTCTTGCTGCCATACATCTCCTGCTGTGTCAAAACCTAAAATTAAGATGCTTGCTCTTCAGCCAAGAAATCTGCCTGTCCTTTGAAGCACTAACATCAGTAGATGTTATATCCCAGTAAATTCAAATTCCATAAAGAACTACCTGCTACCAAAAATTCTGTTGAGAGGCACAGGCATTTATACACAATCCTGCTAAAAATCTCTAATGGTAGAAAGGACAAAAAGATTCTCCAGAGCCATACTTTACATATACAAAAACTGATTTTTTTCCAGTACATTGTACCCTGATACGCAGTTCAGTTTTGAATGTGTTAGTATAAGAAGGTAATCTATATGCAAACTGGACTGGGGTAACTTTATAAGAAAGGCCAGTTTGAAAATGTCACAGACTACAGCACAATTTTGGACAGATCATGTTGATTATGTCTGCTAGCTGAGATGCAAAATCATGGAGCTGCAGTTCAGTTAGTTCACTCGTGCTTCTTTGCCACTCTAAAACTATTTGGCCTTAGTATTCTTGTATATGAGGTAGTACATTTCCTTTGTGACCTTCTGGTTCATCAAATGGATAATAGCAAGTATGTTTTGCAATGCTAATTCTTATACTTGCTTGTTATTTCTTTCAGAACATTGCTGGACTAGATACTAACCTCTTAAGCCCCAGACCTCAATAATTTTGCTCTCAGACACATGCAGAATATAAGTCTGTGAGGTTAATGATGAGGAAAATAGGTAGCAGGAAAGTTGACTATATGAATTATGTTGGTTGTTGAAATAAATAATGGAAATAGCAGGTGGCATCAGTGAAAATTCTGGATAAATCTTCCTGATTGTTATACCGAGGTTAATTATGTACAGTCTAATTCTGCTGTGTCTTCAAGGAAGATTTAAGGAATAAAACAATCCAGCAAATGTTGAGTCCTACCCATCTCTCCATTATTACACTGTTTTTAAAGGTGTACTTTTTGCCTTCACTAAAACCATGGAGTGCTGTGTATCTCACGGCTCAAGCAGCAGCAATATTGCAGTGACATACCAGCCATGGAAGGTGCCTTTGAGGTATGATGGCTTTGGACTGGCTGCTTTCAATCCATTGGTGTCTCCCAAAAGGGAAAAGGATCATAATGTGCACCATAATGGTGGGAGGACCTTGCTCTGCAGGTCATTTTCCAAGCAATTGGCCGTGGCTTCCTTGATGCTGTGAAACAGGCTGATATTTTAAGTCATGTTTGTGCAGGCCAAACAATTCCATCTATTGCAAAGCTTTAATTAATAGAAGGTCTGTGATATAGCATTTAAAAAAGGGGAGAAAAAGGCAAATGGGTAATATAAACACAATTAGTATGCAGTGATCTGAAATTTAAATTCTGTTCAGCCTAGCTGAAAAGCAAATAACAGAGGTGCTATCATTGCTACTGATTGGCTTAATACACCCAGGAATTGTGCAGATAGAAATTAGAGTCTGTTTTTCATGCCTATCTACACCTTTTCATGTCTTCCCTTTCTTTTGTTTCTCTCAGTTGCTGTTTCTTATCTCTGCAGTTTAGGTCTCTTGCTTCAGGGACTCTCTTTTATGGCATGCCCATCTAGTACAGTGAGGCCCTGACCTAATTAAGGGTGAAAGAGCTAATGCAGTAGAAATAAGCAATAAGAAATTGTTTTTCATCAGTATCAAATAATAAAACTATGTTATGCATAAGAAAATTCCATTTATTTCAACATCTTCCAGCATAACTTTTACTAATAAGCAAAATTAATGCCATTGAACAAAGAGACAAGGGAAAAAAAACCTCCTAAAACACAAACTAACAGACTGGGGAATAACAGAGAAAGCAAAAGCTGAAACAATGGAGGTTGCTCTCACTACAACAAATGATTTACAGCTCTTTAATGTCAGTCTTAGGTACAGAGGGATGCATTTACAGTGAACTCTGAAGACTCAGGGAGACCTCACAGACCTAATTCTCAGATTGTTTGAGTTTGTGAAGCTCAGTGGTGGTCAATGGAATGACAGCAATTTACATACCACAAGGATTTGTCTCTCTCATGACTATTACCTATTAGGAGACAGACCCAATTGAAACTTAATACAACTATCATCCATTTAATCTCTCCAAGCACTTATAGAGAATGTTTCTACAAATGTGTAACAGGGAACCTAAGACCTTTTCTCTCTCTCTCTTTTTTTTTTTTTTCTTTCTTTTTTTTTTTTTAATTATTTTTTCTTTTCCCTGCGGTTCTAAGAGGAAAATGCTGCATTCCAGTTTGTTCTAAGTATGGGGCTCTGGTTAGGGTGCAAAAACCTTAAGGCAAAGAATATCAATTATAATACTATTAGTTGCTCAGAGTATTAGAAGAGATTGCTTTAAAAAGAGAGATGACTTTGTGAAAGATGTTCCCAGAATTTGTGCCATGAATGCACAAAACCCATGATTCATGTGGAATGGGCATTTCACTAAGTACCATGACCTTGCAAGTGAAATTCCAAACAGGTTTCACTACCTAAAGATCTTCCAGATAAACTGTTATAGTTAAAGAGAAACATCTATCCCTGAGTGACTTGCTTAAATAGTCTCTGGTCTGAAAAACCCCTGCCTGCAGCAGTGTCTTTTGCCTCCCTGCTGAACAGACTTGGCTTCTCCATGGTTCAGCATGGGCTCTGCCAATTTCCCAGGCAGCTGCTTTCATCTGCAGAAGCAGGAAGCTAGTATAGCTCCCTTTGACAGAAAAATAGGATACAAAAACCAGAGTCAGAAAAGGAATAAAAAGAGACAGTTTCTCATACAGGAGCATGCTGCCAGTAATGCAAAGGACACTGCCAAGGACAGTCCTCAACCCTCAGATTCTCCTCTGTGCAATCCCTAAAGCTCTTCAGCATGGGATGATGCAGTTATGCATTAGACACCTAGAGGGTGCTTGTCTGTAAGGGATTGAGAGATAAAGATTGTCAGGAGAAACCTAATGAAGGAAGAGTGAGGGAAATGGGAAAATCAAGAACAGACAGAAAAAAAAGGGATCATCAGAGAATGTAGACAGAAAAGATACAGGCACCATAAAGCCAGAGACAAAAAGACTTTAATATTAAAGAGTCACTAGCATGTCAAACAATAGCATAAAATAAATGTTGAGTATATACACTGAGCATTTACACTGGTGAGATCTGTCTCCTGATGAGGTCCAGTACACTTTCCCCCATGGAGCTTCTCTGTCTCTCTGTTCTAAATGGGATTCACCTACCCTGGCTTAGCTATTTCACTTTCAGGCACCAGTTACTCATCTCAAGATCTCTTTGTAGTCAAGGAAGAAAAATAGATGCCTCAAAAGAGCAATTCATTTAACCTACATTACATGTCTTTCTTCGGATGAGATGAATAGCTCTCTAGAAAAACTATTTCTATAAAAGGAGGCAGTGGTAGCTAGATTAATGTTAGATATCAGAACTTTAATGACCTCTCCTTGGAAGAAAGTTTCTTTGGTTGGTTTTCTACATTAGGATGAAGAAAATGCCTTTCATTTCAGAAAAATATACTCAAAGATGAAGGTGAGATCTTTTGCCCTACCAAATCCCTAACTCTTTAGCTTAGACACCATGTTGAGAAGCCACTGACTGTATTCTACCACACACATTTTATAAAAGACATTCTCAGATGACCTTACGTGACCAGAGAAGACTACATTGACATGCATTATATGAGGACTCAGGATTTTACCTTGAATCAAGAGGATAAAAATCTCGGGTGTGCCCCGATTAGCTGAATCCATACTGTGGTCCCAGTGCTTTGCTGCAGTAAAGGAAATGCTGCCCTAATGCACTTTCAGGAATAGATCAGGAGCCTAATAAGATCTGGCAGCCTCAGTATCTTGTCAGGGTGCCAAGCTACTCTACCAAACTGTCATAACTGCAAGAAAATGACAAATCTGCCTCACCCTATGGTTTTCTAAATTGTTCTGCCGAGCAAACTAAGCACTGCTTGCATTTAAACAAGCTTGTTGGGAAATTGGCAGAGACTTACTTTGGTATTTTGGCTAGCTGATTAAAATAGTCTTACGAGAGATACTGGACTGCCTCTCTCCACCGTGCTGTGGAGTTATTAGGAGGCTGTTTCAAAAAGCTGCAACTTGTTTTGTACTTTAATTTTAACTTGGCAAGCACACTGTATGGATTGTCCTCCTCCATACTACATGCTTCCTATAAAACCACTCAGAGAGTCTGGGGAAAAAGGCAGAATGTGCTTCTCCATCACAATTATAAGTAGCAGCAGACCAGCGAGAAAAAGTGGTTTAGTTCCTTACTTGCATAGTTCCCTAGTCCAGAAGAAAACTACTTCACCACATCTTCCATTCTCTGCATTCTTAATAGAGAAATTCCATCTTAATAGTGAAGTTAAATTAATGAGCTCTTCACTTCCAAAAGAAAATAAATACATCTCTAGTGCAACTGCTTGTGCTAGATACACTTCTCAACCGCAAAACTGATTCCTAAGTCCCAAAAGTATGCACAGCAGAAAAGATAGAATGTTAAAAATTTCCTATTATTTTGCCTGCAACTCACAGAAAAGACAACCTCTGCCCTAATAAGCAACAGACAATCTCCAGAAGCTGTTTAGCAGTATCATTTGGCTGGAACACCGCAATTATCTAACAAAGTGGGATTTTCTCCTGCCAACACAGGAGAAAAGAAAACCTTCTTGAAAACTTGTATTTGCTCTGGGAGTAGGGAGCTTCCATCTTAATGTTATCTATCTATTTTCTTTAAAGACTTCTAGCTAATTTTTTTCACCTTTATGCACATTTAGACTTTCTTTACTATCTTCTGCACATATATTTATATCCACTAAGACGGATGGTAGCTACAGCCTTGCAGTGCTGACAATGGCAATTACAGTCTTAGCCACAGAGCACAAGATCTCATTTGGTCCACAACACACTCCAGAGTCTGGGACTGAAGCTTCAAGCCTCCAGGTCTGTAATGACTGCTGTGCTCCAACATCTGAAGATTACACAGGCCATGTGGGACTTAGATATAAGCAGTAGTTTTACACACATCTGGAAAGAGCAAGGGTGGCACAGATAGTGGCCTCAGCATCCTGCTCTGGCTAGCACACACCAGCCTTGCCTCCTACCACAGAATTACTGAGAACACCCTGACTTCAGAGTGTAAATACCAATCAGAAGCAGCAAAGCAAGCTCTGATTCACAAATTCCCACTGTCTTTTCCCTTTGTTATAGTATATGGAGCCTCTTTTGATCAGCCGAACTTTCTTTAGGCTGAGATTGAAATGCAGAGATATTTGGGGTTAGGAAATAAAAAATACATTTGACTGCACCATGTATTCCACCAGCTCCTCACATCAAGTTTAAGTTAGTTTTAGGCAGTCTGCCTTAATCAATCTCTTTTTGCTTCTCTAACAAAAAAATAATTTTATAAAAATAAAAGTTCTCCCATCACCTGAGAAACACTATTATTTCAAATTGCAGAAGTATAATTGCTTATAACTAAGCATTAGAAGACTGCTTTTTTAGGCAAACTGTAGGTTAGAATCCTCCAGAAATATTGCAGTCTGCCAGCAGAAAACAGGTTGTGCTGGTTTAGCACAGATGGTGGAGTCCAATAGGTGAATTCTTTTAAACTGACAACCAAAATAGCCAATCGTCTGTAGGAATCCACCTCTGAGAAACACACAGCTTAAAAGTTGGAAGGAACTGGGAACGCTCTCTCTTTCCTTCCGGCTTCACAAGAGGTAAGGCACTCCCGGCTCTCTTTCCCCTGCAGAG